>CM046457.1:26432358-26662358 GCA_025506515.1 Flaveria trinervia
CGATTTTCCTCTCTGTTGTTTCTAATTTATCCTGATTACTCCCACTTACTAACACATTTAGTTCATTCTTTTAAATGGTAGGACATTTTAGACTTTTACACATAAAGACTAATTATGTAATCTATTAATATGGTTATTTGATAAGGATTATTTACCTAATTTGTTCCAAATAATTAAAAAATAAAATTATAGATTTATATGCATTTCTTGAGCACTTCTTCTTGAGTTTCATTGTGTTTCTTCTACACTTTCTATTCTAAGCTTAACGATATAAACATGTGCCATCAATATTAACTATAAGTAATCAATGCCAAAGTTAGGGTGGTGAAACTTTCCCTTAAGACCATGATGTAGTGATTTAGGAGCCAAGTAAAGAATGTAAGTTTACCGGAAAAAGATAAATTTCATTTTAGCTTATTGTGCTTCAAAAAGATTTCAAAGTCTTGATTTTCTCTCTATTGTTTCTAATTTATCCAGATTAACTCCCACTTACTAACACATTTAGTTCATTCTTTTAAATGGTAGGACATTTTAGACTTTTACATATAAAGACTAATTATGTAATCTATTAATATGGTTATATGTTAAAGGACTATTTACATAATTTGTTCAAAATAATTAAAAAAATATATAGATTTATATGCTTTCTCAAATAGATCATTGTCATCCACCATCATCTTTCGCCAACAATCCACCATCATCATTCACCACCAATCCACCATCATCATCCACTACCACCATTATCATCCATAATCATTAGGCACGAGCAGTAGCTTCGACCATCCTTCCCTACCAGACTACAAAACTACTACCATAAACAACCACCACCACAACTAGATTTCATCGATAATCACCATTTCCTTTCAAACCTTTGTTTTGAAAACCCTAAATCACCATCTCCGGCACCATCGGAGCATTACCGACCACCTGCAAACAATAACCCCCACCACGACACCCTCATCACCTGAGCTTATATCATCCTCGACGTCCTTACTATCGTCACACCATTTTGAGGTTCGAATCTTATAAGAACCATAACTTAACTTGCCCCTAACTAATCTCCTTTCTATCAAAACACCAAAACCCTATTCACATCAATTCACATGCTCATAGAGATGATGAAAAAATGATGAAAAAATGATGAAGACGATGATGTGGCAGTTGTGGTGGTGGGCATAATGGTTGGCCAGTGGTGATGATTTGCGTTGGTCGATTTTGTGGCAGTGATCGGCTGAGAGATGGCAATCATAAAAGGTAGAGGATGGGTGAGCTTTAGTTATTTGAACATAATTTAAGTAATTTATAAAAATAATCCCTTCAAAATAACAAAAAACTAACACGATTAGTATGTCATGAGAAAAACTTAATTTTATTTAATAGGAAAAACGAAATTTTATAAAACACTAAAAATTAGACGACCTATTTAGATTTTCTATTACCAAAGTCACATGCCGAAGCAACACATGGATAGCGGCAATCTGTCTCGGAAAGTAATTTCAATCGCCAGCGGGGAAGCTCACACTCTCGCTCTCACCGGTAAGAAATTCTCATTCTCGGAAAGCAAATTCAACACATGAATTTGGCACTCTTAGTACAAGTTGCAAGATCTGAGGCCTATGTATTAATATTATTATGAAGGTGATGGTAAGGTGTATTCATGGGGTAGAGGAACCTTCGGCCGCCTCGGCAATGGCTCCGACGCCGACCAGTATTTCCCTGTGAGAATCGACTTCAGTTCCGAAGATAACGTCAAAATTGTAGGAATATCTGCCGGTGCTTATCACAGTATAGCTCTTGCTGGTAATAACATCTCCTTTTCTCTTACCTTTTTCACAGTCTAATTTGCTTAATTAATCATCCAAAATTAAGTATGATGAGCAATTGGGATGATGCTTTCTGAGGCTAATGGGGTGGCCGGGTAGCTGGAAACTTCCATAACCTATAACTCATTGTATGGTTTGTTGGCAAAACGAATATAAGTTACCCGTGGTTGGCTGTTATGTAACGTTTTTCTTTCGATTTTTAATCTCAGATGATGGTTCAGTTTGGAGCTGGGGCTACAATTCCTGTATCCTTTCAGATGATACCTCTACACTTATAATGTTGTTATGTATCAATTTTATTCATTTGACTATAAGAGACTCTCTAACTATGTCTATGAAGAATCACTGAACCATAAAGTTATAGTTTGCATCCTTGACACTGAGGTAGATGGCCAGCTTGGAGTTGATGGAGAGAACTCTTTATTTCCCTGTGTGGTGAAGATGCCGGTGACAGACGGATCACTAACTGAGAATGAAAAGACACGAAAGGTATGGATCAACATAATCTTCTATTACTTTTGACCATCTAAAGATGGTTTTTTATGTTTTTATTTTCGTTTTAACAAGCAAGAAGTGCACCGAAGCAACAGGGTATAAACCCAAGGTACAAACCAATATAGCGCAATGCTTTTCATACGTGAGGAGCAATGAACTTATATGAACTTTTTATATGTCTCATAGGTTGTTTTTAGCAATCCCTGTCTGAAATATAGCTATATATAAGCTTTATATATGATTCTATATATAAATTAAAAAGCCTATTATATAGCATCCTGATGCAGAAAAAATCGCTATGTACAAGAGGCCCTTTTCTTTTGCACTTTTTGATCTGCCTTGCTTCCTAGGCACGTCGTAGGTCCGTCTAAGATTCTTGTCTGTATCTATAGAGACCCATCCAATATAAACCATCTTAACTATGAGAAAAACATAAACACTTATACCTAACGTTGTAACTTTGATAACTAAGACGATTATGTATGCACATAACCGTCTCCCTTTGTCTCTCCTACTATATCTATAAAACACCTAAGTAAATGTGCTTTTGCGGTTCTTGTAGTTCCCCTAGTTCTCTACTTCTCCAGTTCTCCACTTAAATGGGTTGGCTCTCTTATACAGAGAGCCTTAAGTATATTGCTTTGAACGTGATACGTAAGGCGGTTATATGACCTCTCTCTTTCTCTATCCCAGTATATATGGAATGCTATGTACAAATGATGATATGGTTCTCATTGTTCTCTGCATAAATTTTTTTTCTGTATTGAACGTGTCCTTATAAAACATGTCAATAATGTGGGTTGTATTAAACTTTGCAATCTAGAGGGTTTGATGAACATATTTTTTTGCATATGATTATTTTATCTAATTACCTAGGGGTTCAATAATCAGTTTGATACTTGTCACAAGGAAACTAAGTTTACTAAAAGGTAAGGGGAAATTTTCTTACATGTCTTTACTACTCCTTTAAAAAGTCATAAATTTTTAAAAACTTAATACAATATAAAGTGATTATTACACCTTCAAGTAATGTTTTATGATGACAAATTATGCGATTCCTGTTATTCATATCATATTACCACATACTTCTGTAACGTGTATTTAAACACGCCTGCACTTTTCTACCCAGATTTCTTCAGTGAAAGCTGGAGGTATGACATCACTAGCAATCGACGATCTTGGGTGTCTTTGGATGTGGGGTACTTTACAAGACACCAGTGAAGTGGAAATTACACCTACTATTCCTGTATCCATTAATTTCCATAGCCATATTGTGTTTAAGGTGGCATGTGGAAGCGGGCACATTATAGCATTAGTCAACAATGGGAGTGAAAAAGATATAGCAGGTGGTGATCTTGCATGCTATAGTTGGGGCAATAACAGTTATGGGCAGCTAGGCCTTGGAGATACAGAGATGAGACCAAACCCTCAAATTGTCGAGAAATTCAACACGTTGGAAGTTTATGAAGTAGCATGTGGAGCCTCCCATACTTGTGTACTTGCTTATACAACAAAGTCAAAGAATGAAAGTGTATGCTGGAGTTTTGGTCATGGAAGTAACGGGCAGCTAGGTCTCGGGACCACCAATGATTCACCATACCCCGAAATGGTCACTCAGCTGCCCAGAGGTTTGCTCTTGGTCTCTGTCGACTGTGGTTTGTTCCACACAAGTGTAGTTTCATCATCTGGGAATGTTTGGTCATGGGGAATGGAAAATGGGCTTGGGCTATGTCCTGAAGCTACTTTTGTAGAAGCTGATGCTGGAGATGCCCTTCTCCCCGCCTCATAACTGGGCCGAATTTCCCACAGCCTCTTCAAGTAACTTGTGGTGCTGCCCATACTGTCGTTCTTGCAGATGGTGGATATAAGCTTTGGTCTTGGGGGAGAGGAAGAAGTGGGGTCCTTGGAACTGGTCAAGATATCGATTCTTTCACCCCAAAGGCTGTGTTGTGGCCTCCACCTACCGAAGAAGTGGCTCCAGAAACTGTTTCTAATTTTATAGAAAAGGGACCTGAAGAAACTACAGATATGGAGAAGAAATTATCTGCTGCAAATGAAGAGATGAATTTTCTCCAGTCAAAACTTTTGATAATGGAACGTTACGCGAGCATTCTTCATGGTTCTATTTTTGGAAGGCCTTTTGATGGAGATAGAGATATACCACTCTCATTACAGGACTCGCAGGGTCCATTTGATATTACGAAAGAGTGGGAGAATATGTTGGAATCCTATGATCGTGGTAAGCTCATACGTTTGCAGATGTTTTATCGTAACATGCTTGCAGGTGTTGAAGATAAGATGATGAAGCAAGGATTAAAGAAATGCTCAAAGAATATCTTGAATCATCAGTAGGCACCAGTCGTTAAAACATGAGTTTCTATAGTTGCATGTTCATAAAGATGTTAAAGGTATTATTCCTGAAGTTCTCTTTATTCTGTTTTGTAAGACAACACTTCTTCAATCATTTAATTAATCTATCTTAATTATATATATTATAATTATCAACTACTTTATGCATTATAAGTTGTAATTTAGCTTTGATAAATTGTACTCGCTTTTGTTTCTTTTATCTTTAGTTTTTTACTTTTATCCCCAATATTTTTCTAGTTGAATGCTTGCAATTTTTCTTACGTGTGAATTATTAGTTATGTTTTTTGTTTTAAAGCATATGAGACATCTAGTTATTTTGTTATACTTAGAAAAGTTTGAGACATTTTGCTCAAGTTACTTTATCTATATAAATGTTTTTATGTTATTTAAATAAGAAACATTTTATTTATGACGTTCTTTGTTTTGTTCTTGTTTTTTTAAGCAAATGGAATGTTTAATCAAACTTCTCATTAATGATAAAGATTTTTGTCTAATCTACAGTTCACCTAAACATACCGTTCTTAAGAAAAAGAAATACTTCTCGAACTTAATTATACAAAAGCATCTACTCGTGCAAATTTAGTTGAAGGTTTTACAATAGCTTCTATAATGTTACCAGGTGAAAGCACAAATTTAAATGAATATCATATTGAAACTACATGTAAGGGACATGATGTATACCTTCAAATCACTAAAATAATTGAAGATAAAAATGTATTAGAAAGGTTGTTCGTATTGCTTCCAGTTTATACTACACAAATCTTTTTGTAATTGAATCAAATGTAGTTATAAACCAGAATTTTATGGACAGGGAAAACATTTGACATGATCGATTCTTTTATCCTAGATCAATAATGATGCAAAAAGTCATAAAATTCACGTTGGCATTTTTTAAAGAACCAAAAGATTTTCCAGGCTAAGGATTTTACATATGATGCATGCTCACAAGAGAAATTAATTATTCATTATTTACAAACTAAGGTGGGGCTAACACCATTACATTTTTAAAAAGAATACATAGTGATATATGTGAGCCTGAATATCCCTCTAGTGGACCATTAGGTATTTCAGGTTCTTATTGTTGCATCATTTAGATGGTCTCATATGTGTTTATTATCAAGTCGTAATATTATATTTGCATGACTACTTGCACAATTAATAACGTTAACATCGTATTTTCCAGATGACCACATAAATAAAAAAATGATGGTGAGTATAAATTTCTAACATTAAATGATTATTGTATGTCTATTGGTATAAGTGTAGAATATCATGTACCTCATGTACACATCCAAAATAGACTTGTTGAATCACTTATTAAATGACTTTGAATGGTTTCAAGACCAATGATTATGAAATCAAAACTATCAACAATTATGTGGGGCATGCTATTTTATATATTCCATCAAAACAACAAGTTCTCATACTTCCTCCCAGTTATGAATTTTTGGTTTTGGTTGTGTTGTATATGTTTCATCGCTCCACTATAATATACAAAAATGATTCCTTAAAGAAAGTTACGGATATATGTTGGGTATGAATCATCTTCAATCATTAAGTATTAAGAACCATTAATAGAAGATTTATTTTGAGCTTGATTTAGTGATTTTTATTTTGATGAATCAACCTTCATAACATTAAGGGATATGAAAAACAACTAAAAATGAATAATTTGGAATGAACTATCATTGCCTCGTACTGATCCTTAAACTAAACAATATGAACTTGAAGTTCAAAGGATAGTTCATCTACAATGATTAGTGATGACGTGTCGTTAAGGTCATACAAAAACGTAATTAACCTAAATAGCTAAGTTAAGTCAGGTATCGAATACTAATTATTTAACTATACTAAACCTAATTATTTAACTAACTAAAATTTGAGATTTCTTTGTTTGAAATAAATTAAATTTAATCAAAACTGGAACCAATAAAGGAAAACAAATAAACACGAAAAAACGAGATAAGAAACAAGTAATCACATTCATGGTCAGATTTAGCAACACTATGTATAACCTGAATTATATATCTAGTTGAAGAAACCACATAGACTTATCTCATTTAAGGTTTAGAACGTTACATCGACATAACTTTATTAACAATTTGTAAAGAAGGATACATGCTAAAGGAATACAACCGTGTTGACCTAATGATACAAAAAAACAAATAAGAACATGTGCTAAATAAAATTAATTCATATTGTTGGTCCATTTGATCGTTTTATAGTACAATTGATATGTTTAATCGTTCAATATTATAAACAAAAGCCAAACAATAAAGATGAAAAAAAAAATGATCACAACCACCAAAGCATTCAAACATAAACAATAAAGGATCCAATAGAATCAATAGAAATAAAACTCAAATATATTTCAGTGAAATGACAACCTACAAAGATCTTTTTTGCAACACAATATTCGATTAGGGTTTTGCAAAGATGCTCAACAATGAGCAATGTCAAAACTATATACACAAGTCATAGTTTCGCTGACAGTTTTACTGTCAGCGAAACTATGCTGCCGAAACAATAGATTCGTCCGGCATAAACAACAATTTCGTTGGGTGAACTAAACAACTGACTATGAGCGAAACTATAGTTTCGCTAATAGTTTTGCTGGGCAGCAAAACTAAACAAAATAAACAACAAATAAAAGTAAACTAACATTAAACCTATTACAATAGAATATAAACAAAATTTAAACTAAAGTGGGTCCAACCTATACATAATATTCAATAAGATTTAAAAATAAATCAATGGAAATGATTAATGATAACCAATAGATTTAACAAAGACATTTTTTCTTCACAACAAAAGCCAAACACAAAACCTAATCACATGAACACATCAAAATCATTCAATAGTAAAAATAAAAAGAACATGTTCATGTTTTTAGCAAAGTTCATAAACAAAAATCGGATACAATTGCATAACTAAAACCTACACTCAATTGTGATAACATAAAGTTTAACCATTCATAATAACAAAAAGTTGTATATCGTCTCTAAACAAACTCTCATTCTATTTAGTAAGAAAAACTTTCTTCCAATCTCTATAGACGAATACATATTAACAAATAATCGCGTCAAAAGTCATCCTCATAAATATGCTTGTGCGAAGCAATCAAGCAGCCATAGTAAACCCGTGTATTACACTTAAATAAATAAAATATTAATATAATGAATTTATTAAATATAAAATGATATTCTAAGATATGATATAATTTAAATTACGTATGAGAAATGACTATAAGACTGTCCCCATCGCGCGCCCGCGGCCGCGCCCGTCGCCGACGTGGACCGCGCCCGCCGAAGGGCGGCGATGGGGAGTCCCGCCTGTGGTGGGGTGTCCGTCCGGAAGGGCGAGAGAGAGATGGGGTGGTGGCCCCACCACCATATATAATTAATTTAAAAATTTTTTAATTAAATGTTTTTAATTAAAATATTTAAAAATCTTTTTATTAATATAATAATTTAAATATAAGTTTTAATAAAATGAGTTAATTAAATAAAAATATATTTTAATTTTTTTACATTTCTAGTATTAAAGTAATTAGATAATAATTTAAGTATAATATTAAAAAAATTTTAATATTTATAACATTAAAATATTTTTTTACATTCATAACGGCTTGGTAAATTTTTTTGTTTTGTTTCATAACGGCTAGTTTTTTTGTTTTATTCATAACGGCTAGTTTTTTTGTTTTATTCATAGCGGCTAGTTTTTTTGTTTTATTTATAACGGCTATTTTTTTGTTTTATTCATAACGTTAGTTTTTTTGTTTTATTAATAACGGCTAGTTTTTTTGTTTTATTCATAACGGCTAGTTTTTTTGTTTTATTCATAACGGCTAGATTACCTATTATAATATGTGGTCTTCACTTGAGAGTTTTTCACAAATCACACTTCATCATCTTTTAAACATTATAACTCTCTTCTAAACACAATTCGAAATTCAATTCTCAATGGATCCAAGAGCTCCATTCTCTTTCACACAAATATTAAACGATGAAACCAATGAAGAATACCCACATCAGCAACTCGGGTTCTCCCAAAATCAACACCCTGGGTTCTCTCAATTCCCACAACTCGGGGGATTCCCATATCATCAACAATCTGGGGGATTCCCACAAGTTCAACACCTGGGGCATTCCAATATGTTCAACAACCTGCCTTCTTCCAATTTCCAAAAGTCGGGGGATTCCTAGATCTTCAACAATCTCAGTCTTCGTTGGAAGTCTATTAACAATATCAAGCATGGTTAAACATAAAGAGCTTCAAAATGTGCAACAAATGCAATCACAATCACATAATGAACAACTAATTGATGAAGCACCTTCGTCACCCAAAAATGCATCAACAAAGAAGAAAGGGAAAGGAAAAGAAAAAGAAAAAGAAAAAGCTGAGAAGTCTGTTCGTATCAAGTGGGCAGCTGATGACGAAGTCTTGTTGGCTAAGGCTTATGTAGCCATTTCTAAAGACCCAATAATTGACAACAGTCAAAACCAACAAGCATATTGGGGGAGGATAGAACAGCATTACAATACTGGGAACCCTCAAATTCTAAGAAATGCTCACAATCTTAAAAGTCATTGGCATATGATCAAAGAAAAAGTTGCTCACTTTAATGCATCTTATGTTCGTATCAAATCACAATACAAAAGTGGTTGGTCAGAAGACCATATATATGCAGGATCGTTCAAGGCTTTGAACACAATTACAACACAACAACACAATGAGGAGATTATCTAAACTCTAATCAAACAGTAAACTGGGTTAACCAAAAGTGATACTAAGAACACAAGTAAAGCAAGACACAGAACAGGAGAATATGGTTTTCAAGGATGCAGTATATTGCTTTCTCAAGTTCTTTTACAAGTGTTACAAAGTATGTTAAAGATACAAGAAACTTGAAATACTTATACTACAACCTACAGCCGGCTATACTATGAAAGCCAGCTGGATACAATTGACTAGACACTAACAAAATCAATTGTAGAATCAAAAGGCATATCTGCCTTTTGACCTTGTGACTATGACATGCCATAGCTCACATCCTTATACATTATAAAAAGGATAAAGTACAAAAGTGGAAAGTTTCAGACTCAAGACCTCAATGTACAGTTACCAAAAGCATGGACCTTTTCACCAACTCTTGTAAGTTGGTGACTTATCAGAGACGCAGCGGAAAAGGTGCTTTATGGAACAGTACATCAGATAAAGCGTGTGTACTAAAAGTCTTCGAAAGAAATCTGTCTTCATAGGGTGAAGCTTTGGAAGACTTTGTCTCTTGAAGCTTCGAAAGACTTCATGTTTGGCTTCGTAAGATATTGGTCTTGACTTCGGAAGATTTTACACTTAGAATGTTTTCTAATGTATTGTGTAAAACTTCCGAAGCATTCTTCACTTCAGTACTTAGTGCATGTTGCTGAGACACTTTGGATGTTTTGGGTTGCATCAGACTTAAGGAATCCTTACAAACTCCCCCTAGGCTAATGCTACCAAAACACTTAGAAGATATTCAGATGTTGATAGTCTTCAGTACAATCAAGACCATTCCTTTCTTCATTTGGTGGTCAGGATCATCAAGACTCTCATCGTATCTTCTCATTTCAAAGAGATCATGCAGAGGTAAGTTGATTATGTCTTGCCAGGAGTAGACATTCTCAACACCTTGATCTCTGACAACATGCCATCTTTCTGGATTGGTAGAATAAGTCCAGGACAAGATAGGTGTCTCAGTTGCTAGAGGAGCCACTTGCATACGAGTTGATTGGGTTGCCTCATCATGCACTTCCTCAGGTTGATCTGATTCAGCCTGGGGTGTAGAGGTAGATGACTTTGGCTTCTTCTTTTTAGTCTTTGGTTAGAAGCCATTTTCTTCTTCCTCTTTAATGTCTTTAACTGAGAAGACTGGTCTGCAGCACCATGTTGATCATCAGTGTCTTTCTCAGTTGGGTGTTCCTCCCTCACAGGTTCAGAAGGAAAGGGAGTTTGACCCTATCTTGGATCAGAAGATGAAGTTTGCTGAGGCTCAGCTGGAGGTTCTGGTTCAGGTGTCTCTGGTTGTTCAAACTTGACCTCCACTTCAGGTAGGACTTGACTTAGAAGAGAGTGCAAGTCAATCAATTAACCACTTTTAATCTTCTGCTTGATCACCCTTATATGCTCATCCATTGTAGATAGAGACATGGGACCAAGTCTCCTTCCGGAGAATCCATATGACTTCAAGAAGCTCATCATTCTTTGTCTGTCAGCAGACTTCTTTGCATTCTTTTGAATGATGGCTCTTGACTTTGCAGCTTCTTCCCTTAGCTTCCTTTTGGTTGTTTTTCTTTCTTTGACTAGCTCAAGCTCAAGTTGCTTTAAGTACTCGAACTCAATGAAGTCATAGGACAGGGGAAGAAGTGCATTTTCCTGATAGAAGCCTGTGGCACTCAGGTAGTTTATCATTTTGATTCTATCCTCTTCTTTATCTACCTGAGGTTTTTGTGGAGCCACATCTTTCTGTGCAGGACTTTCTTGAACTGGAGAGAGAGTGGGAGTATGCTTGTAAAGTCTTTTCTGTCTCTTCTCCTCTTTGAATTGGAGAAGTAACCTTGCATCCTCTTTCTCCTTTATCTCTCTTGACACTTCCATGTCAGCCAGTTCATTCAACTCTTCTAAGGGGAGGGAGATGATTTCATCAACATCATAGTTCCTGGTCTGTAAATAGGTAATCCTGACTGCCCTTAACTCATCATCTTTAGTATTTGGTCTGGGGGCAGCCCTGATTGCAGCTTGCATGAATTTAGATGATCCAGAAGAACTTTCTCCCCTTAGCCTCTTTTCCTCTCTCTCTCTTCCTCCTCAATTTCCTCAGGAGTCATTATCCTTTTCCCTTTGTCACCAACAGACCTTTGTGACTCAGGGTGGATTGAGGCTTGGCCTTTATTGCTTGGTGTAGCTTCCATGCTCTGGCCAGAGAGAGGCTGAGAAACACCTTCACCGGCAGGTGTCTCAGATGGAGTTTGGACCTCTGCAGCAGTTGTTGATGGTGAGACAAGGGTCTCAGGTTCTGCCACTGGGCCTTCAGCCAAGGTTTCCCCTATGAAACTAATCTTAGGGTCCACCTCAACATCCAGTTGACCGATGACATTGCCTGATTGCCTAACTCTCCTTCTTAGAGAGAACTCTGCAAGGATCCTGTCTTGGATTCTTTGAGCCAGCCTATCAGCTTGTCTAGATTTGCTTGGATTGACAAGTGGCATGTTGACTAAATCCAGTCCTTCATAGAAGCTCAGGCTTTGGAACTGAAAGACTTCTTGTTGGCCTTGAACTCTGTGAAGTATGAAGGCTCTTCTGTCATCATCATACCTCCATCTGATGATGTAGTTGCCAGTTCCATGTGGTGGAGATGAGACAGCCCTTGGTATACCTTCCTCAAAGAGACTCCTGATGATAGAGTCTATAGAGTCCACATTAATGTGAGTTTGAGGAAGTTGCTGAGAATGCACAACAGCAAGTGAGGATGGTGAGTCCTCTATGTCCATTCTCTTTGAAGAACTCCCAGGTTCTGTGGTTGTGATAACTTTCTCCCCCTTTTTGGTAGCATCACCCACTTGCATAGGTGAGCCGGAGGATAAATCAGTCACTTCCACAGGTTCTTGTGTTCCTGGTTGAGCTCTCCTTAAAGGTCTCTCAGCTAGTTTTTCCTTCAAATATGAAATCTGAAGTTGCTGATCATTGACCATGTTTTGTAAGGTAGTCACCTGAGATTCCAAGTGGCTGACCTTAGAGACTAGATAGGTGCATGTTTTTGACAATTTCTGCACCTTTAGTCTCAAGTTCCCCTCATCTTCATCAGAAGAATCACTAGGAGATGAGATGATTGAACCAAAATCCTCTCACTCACCACCAGCTTGAGTTTCTTGGCTGCTGGTTTTCTTCTGCTCACTGGCAGCCTCAGTTGAGATGCCAGAGGGTAGAGTTGCTATGGTTGAGGTCTGAATGATGTAATCACTTTCAAAAGTGAGAGCCTCTTCCATATGGACATCTGGAACTAGTTCAGACGTGTCCACCTCAGTAATAGGTGACTGATGTGGGATAGACTGAGGAGAGTCAGAGGTACTCGTCTCTCTTTGAGTAGGGGATGAGAAGAGAGACTTATGGTACACACCGAATCCTAAGTCTTCATCAGTATAGAAGGATAGGTTGGGAATTGGTTGGTTAAGATCCAAAGGCTGGGGATGGTAGCTGTCCCCTGAAGGTTGTTCACTTGAGTGTTGAGACTCAAGTGAAGGCTTAAGGCTGTTGGGCTAGTGAGCTCATGAGGTGAGCATGAGGAACCTCATCACTAATTCTTGAAACAATGGGAGTGGTCTGCTCCTCAGGAGAAGTGGGAGCTCCAGTATCCACTTCTTCCTGTATTGGTGAGTATATGGGGGCCTCCACAGACTGAATAGTCTGAGCAGGGATTCGTTTGGGTTTTCTTTGGTAGGTGATGGATATTTGAGGTTGTGTAGAGGGTTGGAGAGCAGTAGGTGTGGGTTCAACACTAGCTTGGACTGCTAGGTTGTCACCTTGAGCAATGAGCTCTAACATTTTTGGGACTAGGGCTGTTTCTACCCCTGAGAAGCCTACAGTTGGCTTCTTCATAATTTTAAAGATGCCAGGCTTCATCTGTCCCAATTTAAGAATATTACTTGTTTCCCTCAAATGTGAGCCCAGTTCATAGTTGAGAATGTGTTGAACATATCTAGGAACATGTAGTATTCTAAGGAGTCTAAGTTTGCAAGTAAATTAGTATAAACAAATTGTGAATACCTGAACTTGACCCCCTGAATCATTCCATGAACTATAAAGGAGAGATCCTCAGGAATCTGGTCCCATCCACCATGCTTGTTTGATAAGCTATGGATAACCACATGGAACAGGTATTTCCACTGGGATGAGACCTTCCCTTTCCTGAAGGTCTTTACAGAGAAATCTCCTTCATAGCCCATCTACTCGAAGGAATGATTAACCGCTTCCTTTGGGAAGAACACTTCACCTTCTTCATCATCCAGCTGAAGATGTCGGTTGATGATGGCCGGAGTGATGAAGATTGTTCTCCCCTGCACTGTGGCAGACAGTGCCTTCTCCCCATCCATAATGACCTCTTGGCAGGTCTTCCAGAATTCAAGCAAGTGATCCTCATATAGAGAGGATCAATGGTTAGGGAGGTGAAGTAGTGAGACAAAGAAAAGAAACAGCAAACCTCTGAGAAATGAGGATCTTTGTCAGAGCATAACAGAGCAACCTGATTGTGTTGTCTATGTAGCTGCATGGCAAAGTTAGGATCATTTCTGTGAGCAAGGTCAGCCATTGTGAGGTAGCTCAGAGACGAAGAGAAAAAATGGGAAAGAAATTTCAGAGAGAAAGCTTTGGGTTTTAGGTTTGGAAGAAAAGCAGATGATAGAAGAGGGGAAACCGTTGGGTTTATTTAGAGAGAAGGATTTCAGATAAAGTTTAATGAAAGAGGATAACTTTGAAATCCGTATGTCAGTCCTACCTCTGAAAAAGTAGTTTACCTTTTTGCTCAAAAAGTAGTTTTCTTGGAATTCGAAAAGCTTCCGAAGGTAATTTGTCTTCGGAAGTTTTGATTGAAAAAGCTTCCGAAGCTAAAATGGCTTCGGAAGAATTTTCCTGAGAGTCTTGAAGATTTATGCTTCGGAAGAGAAATAAACTCTTGGATGCTTTGTATAAGAATGAACAAAGCTTCCGAAGGTTAATTTTGCTTCGGAAGGAAAAAGTCCTTAAAAATGAATAAGTGTCTAAGTTAAGAATTTTAAGCTTCGGAAGATAAATTTTGACTTCTTCCGAAGGTAAAATCTCTTAGACAGTCATTTATTTTGAAGACATATTTTTCTTCCGAAGGTAAAACGTTATCTTCCGAAGTATCAGAAAATTTTCAAGAATCTAAGGAAAGTCTTCAAAAAGAGTTTTACATTCAAAGAAAACATGAGCTTATGAAAGTGATGAAGTAGACAACTTAGGACACACATATTTTTAAGAAGAAATAATTAGAATTAGTTTTAAGAAAAAGTCTACTCAAAGTAATCATCCCAATAGCTGATATCAGATACTTAAATCTCTGTTCATCAAAAGCTTTTGTGAACAGATCAGCATATTGTTCATCTGTGTGAACTTTGACTAGTTTAATTAATCCCTTTTCATAGTTATCTCTTATTAAATGATACCTGATGTTGATGTGTTTGGTCCTTGAGTGCTGCACAGGGTTCTCAGTGATAGAGATAGCATTATTGTTGTCTATGTGGATAGGAGTCTCTTTGAAGTTAAATCCATAGTCTAGCATCTGATTTTGAATCCAAAGCACTTAAGCACAGCAGCTTGCAGCAGCAATGTATTCAGCCTCAGCAGTTGATGCAGACACACAGGATTGTTTCTTGCATTGCCATGAGACAACCCTTCCACAAGGAATTGACATCCCCCAGATGTAGACTTTGCAGTCATGTTGCAACCACCATTATCACTGTCTGTATAGGCATACAGATTGAAATTAGGATTCTTTGGATACCATAGACCAAGTGTTGAAGCACCTTTGAGGTATCTTAAAATCCTTTTCACAGTGATTAAGTGAGACATCTTAGGTTTGCTTGATATCTTGCACAAATACATGTAGCAAACATGATATCAGGCCTGCTAGCTGTAAGATACATAAGAGACCCAATCATAGCCCTGTATAAGTGCTCATCTACACACTCCCCCTCAAGATCTGGACCAAGGGAGTGGTTTTTGGCTATGGGTGTCTTAGCAATCTTAC
This sequence comes from Flaveria trinervia, assembly GCA_025506515.1. Classification (NCBI taxonomy): domain Eukaryota; kingdom Viridiplantae; phylum Streptophyta; class Magnoliopsida; order Asterales; family Asteraceae; genus Flaveria; species Flaveria trinervia. The sequence continues at coordinate 26,447,848 of CM046457.1, forward strand.
AATCAGTCATGTTGAATCTCTTGAGTATATCTTGAACATACTTTGACTGACTTATGAAGATGCCATCTTCAACCTGCTTCACTTGAATTCCCAGAAAGAAGTTGAGTTCTCCCATTGAACTCATTTCAAATCTGTCTTTCATCAGCTTTTCAAAGTCTTTGCAGAGCTTTGAATTGGTTGAACCAAAGATAATGTCATCCACATATACTTGAACTAGCAGAATGTCTTTTCCTTGTCCTTTGATGAAGAGAGTTCCATCTATAGTACCTCTCCTGTATCCATGTTTACAGAGATACTCAGACAGTGTCTCATACCACTTCCTGGGTGCCTGATGCAGCCCATAAAGAGCTTTGTCAAGCTTGCAGACATAATTAGGATGATCAGGATCTACAAAACCAGGTGGTTGTTTGACATAAACCTCCTCATCAATCACTCATATAAGAAAGCACACTTTACATCAAGTTGATAGACTTTGAAATTCTTGGATGCAGTAAATGCCAGGAATATCCTAATAGCTTCTAGTCTTGCTACAGGAGCAAAGACATCAGTGTAATCAATCCCTTCTTCTTGTGTGTATCCTTGAACAACTAGTCTTGCCTTGTTCTTGATGATGATTCCTCTATCATCCTTCTTATTCCTAAAAACCCATTTGGTTCAATGGTAGTCTTCCCATGAGGAAGAGGACAGAGGTTCCAAACTTTCTGCCTTTTGAATTGAAGCAGCTCTTGTTGCATAGCTTCAACCCAACTTCCATCCTTTAGAGCCTCCTCAACTTTCTTTGGCTCTAACTGGGATAGAAAACAAGAGTGAAGACAAACATTTGCTTCAGGGTTTGCCCTCTTGTATTTACCCCGGAGATAACATCTCCAATGATGTTTGTGGTAGGATGAGACTTGTGGATCTTTAGCTGAGGGATCACAACAAGTTGCTGAGATAGATCCAAATTTGAGAAATTTAGATCTGGTCTTGAAGATTGATCCTCCACATTATCACACTTATCAAGATTAACTTGATCCAATGAGTGTGTGACATCATTGATGTTGTCATCTATGGTATGGTTATTAGCATCAAGAAATTCTTGATCACTATCACCATCACCATTGTTCTCTTCTGCAATTGAGGTGTCTTTATCTGGTGAGAAGCCTCTGAGCTGGAATTTGAAGGCATGCCAGATGTATCAGCTGGATTTGTCATTGTTGTGCTGATAGAAACCTCATTTGCTGAAGTAGTTTCAACTGGAGCTGAAGGTGTGTGAGTTGAAGGTCTTCCTAGCTCAAATCTTGGATCAGGATCACCTGTATTTAAATTTTCTGTAGATCCTGAAACATGCTCACAAGATTCATTAAAATAGTTGGTAACTAAATCAAGATCAAATAGCCAATCCGGACCAGAACCAGCCACACTGGGTGTGTGCTCATTGAAAGTCACATTGGCTGACTCCTCAATAATTCTAGTTCTGAGATTGTATACTCTATAAGCTTTAGCTTGGGAAGAGTATCCAATGAAGTGTCCATCGTCTGATTTCTCAGCAAACTTGGCAACTTGATCTTTGGTATTCAAGATGGTGCAGGGACATCCAAATGACCTGAGAAAACCAATGAAAGGTTTCTTCTTGTGCCAAAGTTCATAAGGAGTCTTACCATGTGTCTTAACTACTAAAACTCTGTTTTGCTGATAGCAAGCAGTATTAACTGCCTCTGCCCAGAAGGTGATAGGCAGTTTAGAGTCAGACAACATAGTTCTTGCAGCTTCAATAAGTGTCATGTTTCTCCTCTCAGCAACTCTGTTTTGCTGAGGAGTCCTGGGAGCACTGTATTGTCTTGTAATACCTTTTCATCACTAAATGTATCAAGGATTTGGTTCTTGAATTCAGTTCCTTGATCACATCTTATGGTTTTGACCTTGTGATCACATTGATTCTCATTCTTTAAGATGAAATTCTTTAGAATCTCAAGAGTCTCATCTTTAGTTCTAAGGAAGAAGACCCAAGTGAATCTTGTAAAATAATCTGTGATCACTAGACAGCATAAGGTCCTTCCTAAACTCATTACACTGGTGGGGCCAAAGAGATCCATATGTAACAAGTGTAGAGGTGTAGTGATGGAGTTCATTCCTTAGGCTTATGAGATGCCTTATGTTGCTTCCCTTTCAGGCATGCAACACAATGATCATCACTTGTAAACTCTTTCTTTGGCATTCCAGTTACCAGATCATGCTTAATCAATTTATTCATGTTTTTAAAGTTTACATGGCACATTCTTTTATGCCATAGGAAAGACTCATCACTATTGGCTTTAGATAGAAAGCATGAAACTTCTCCAGAGGGAGATGTTTCTTGCAAATCCATCTTGTACATGTTCCCTTTTCTAGGGGCTCTGAGCAGGATGCGCTCATGAGGAATGACCACACCAGGCTTGAGAACAATGCACTCATGCTCAGTAAAGAGCATGTTATGTCTTTGATCACAAAATTGGGATACACTCAGAAGATTATACCCAAGCTCCTTAACAAAGTTTACCTTTCAATGCTGAGCTTACCATTTGTGACCTTGCCCCTTCCAGAAATGTAACCACCTTCATCTCCTCCAAAAGCAACTGGTCCTCCATCAATTCTCTCAAAATTATGGAGTAGAGACCTATTGTCTGTCATGTGCCTGGAACAGCCACTGTCAATTATCCAGACGTTTCCGTTTGTCTTGAGATGTTCCTTGGCTTCATCATTGTCACATCCCAACCTTGACGGCGGAAACGTCGAGGAGTGAGAGTTAAGATCGTTCACAGCCACATAACGCTATTAATAACCCAAATATAAATTAATCATGAAATTCAATTGTATCAATACAAACATAAAACCCAACGAAATAAAACCACAATATGAAAGATAACAAGTCATTCATTTTTCATTCAATTATCTAGGTTCATTCCTAGATGTGCAAACTTCAAAGAGTAGATATCAAACTTGGGCGTTTCCTGAAACATGTTAAAAATAAAGGGTCAACAATAATGTTGGTGAGCATTTCATAGTTTTAGAAATACATAGATTATATAAAAGATGGCAATTCAAGTTATAAGTTAGTGAATAAAGTGATTAGGGATGTTATGAACAATGCAACAATCAAACCTCGACAAAATTTTACAAGTCTCAAACGTTTACAAGATTATACGATCAGCTAAGTTTACTTGGATCAACCAAAGCAGGCTTGTCTTGCCCATAGATCTATGACTTCGCTGGGCTAACAATAGTTAATGATTGTACATATAACGCCATAACATGGTAACCACGAAAGTTCAACTAACCACAACTTTACAAGGTGAAATGCCATAAGTTTACAAGTCTCAAATAAGTTTACAAGTGCAATTGTACAAGTTAACATGTTTCACCCCAAAGTGCGAAAATAGGAAAAAGGGATATAGAATACTCACATGATCAAATGTATATAAGTGACAATTAATGAGAATAATAAGCAATAATTTCACGAAGTTCTTCACAAGGTACCTAAGTGTAAATGAATTTACAAGATTTAGATAATGGTTTAACATGATTTAGGGTTTCGATGGAAATTTGGGGTTTTAATATTTAGTTAACGCTAGTTAGTGAGATCTTATATATATTTTAACCCAAGAACAATATCATGTAAGGAACTTTTAAAGAAACAAAAGCTTTTATAACAATTTTATAAATTTAACTTATAAAAAACATATAATTTCCATAGTAACCATGATTAATCCAAAGATATAAAATGTTTAGTGTCCAAATAATCATTTAATGAAAATATTATATAAAGTCTATTTTTTTAACATGATTAAATAGGTAAAATATTTGTCAATTTTTATTTTATAAGAAAAATTGTTAGCGTAATTATGGAAATAAAATTAAAAAATAATAGGATAGCTTTAAAAATAACCGAGGTTTACAAAACATTTTTTTTAATTTTCAGAAGATTTTATATAACTTTTTTAAAGGCTGAAAAGCCACAAAAAATATGTTGGAGGTCGCCGGGTTCGAACCCGGGACCTCTAATTCGGAATGTGAGTGGGGAACCAGTGAACCAAGGCCTTAGCCGCGGTTTTACTTGGTTCTCAAACCTTAAGAACACCCGTTTCAGAATAGCCCCAATTTCATAAGAACCCTAGTTTGATTTGAATCAAAATTGAAGATCAAATCGATGATGTTTATGAGAAAGAACATGGGGCTTTGATTCCCCATGTAATTACGCGTATATAATTGTTTCTATTTACCCGATTGATGATGGCTTGAAGGTGGAACAGAACGAAGAACAACCGCGACCTAATCGAAGTCGGTTCACAGTGCAATTGTAGATAATAATTCAATTCGTCTTACAGGAAGCTTCCAGGGACATTGATAAGCAAAAGCCATCTGTTAATTTCAATTGGAATGACCCAGATGATACTGTTCGATCAATGGCGGTTTCGCAAAAGAATTGATATACGAAAGAGAGATTTGTGTGCTTCCTAGATGAAATTGCGAGTAGTAGTATGTTAGGAATAGTTAATCGATGGTTATGGATTCCATTAATTGAATTTTTAACGTGATATGAACGTTGAACGGTTCGAAATTGATTGGTGTTTCGGTTTCGGGGATTTCATCAGGAAATCGAGCGTTTCAGCAGGAATTAAAGATGGTTATGGGTTCGATTCAAGCACTAGGACCGATTTGAAATGGTTTTTAAACTAAATTTTCAGTGATTAACGTATTTAAGTTGTGGCCGGAGCTGCGGCTGAGGGTGGCCGGACATTGGCCGGAAAATCGGGGGTGAAAAGGGGAGGGGGTTTGGTTTTGTAAATCTACATAAATGGTCCCTGAGGTTTAAAAGTTGATAATTAATGCGCAAACCTTTCTTTTAAGGTTTCTAAAATGACAATTAGGCCCCCTTGACTTTTAAATCAAGATTTTATACATTTTAAGTTTACAATTCTTTATTATTAATAACCAAATATTATAGTTGGTATTATTCTTAGTTTATTATTATTATTGTCATTATTATTATAATTTTTTATTGTTATTATTTCATTTATTAAAATCATTATATTACTTATTGTTACTTAATCTTTCAAGTTAAATGATTAAAAGGCCAATTAAGGCATAAGTAACCCATAAGTCTCATGAATGACACAACTAACCATACAAGAATTTAACAATGCTAACTTTAAATTAACCCAAAATTACAAGATGTTACAATCATGGTCAGCCATCAGTGCTTGGTTTGGAGAAGCATCTTCCACCTGAAAACTCCAGTCAAAGCCTCCTTCTTCAACAGCAACAGCAGCATGTTGCTTAGGCTTCTCAGACTGAGGAGCTTGTCAGTGTAGTTTGGTCTGGGTGGTGTTTGGCCCCCATTTGCTTTAGGTGCCTTACACTCCCTAGCAAAGTGACCCATAAGGTTACAGTTGTAACACTTAACTTTGCTTTTATCCAGCCCAAACTTTCCACTGGTAGCATTGCTTGGAAATCTTCTTCCTGTTCTCTTGTAGAACTTCTTGGCTCTGTGAGTGAGGAGAGCCATCTGCTGAACTATCTCCATGTATTCCAGGTCATCTAGATGAATACAGTCCAGGTCTTCAAGAGTGAAGAGATAATTCCCACAGCTTTCATCAGTAGACACAAAGGCTTGAGAAGAACTTGTCTCTTGGAATGGTCTTCCTTGAGTAAAGTTTTCCCTTGGTGTCTCTGGGAAGGTGATGAAAGGACCCTTTTGTGAGTTGTCAGGGTAGCATATGAGATGATGTTAGGGTTCTATGCTGTTCCTTTCAACCACATAAAGGGTTGAACCCATTTGATTGTTGGAGTTGCCAGATGAACCTTGTATGTTCATCTCCATCTGGTATCCACTGAGAATCCCATATAACTCTGTCAGAGTAAGAGTTTTAAGGTTCTCAGTCCTCTTGATCACCACACAATAGTATGTCCATTGCCTAGGAAGTGAGGACATGAACTTCCTTACAATGTCTCTGTTCTCAAGAGGAACTCCTCCATCCACTAGGGTATCCACAATTTCAACATACCTGAAGTATGTTGGGTCATGGTTTCACCTGCTTTAAGGTGAAATTTTCAAACTGCTGCTTCAGAAAATCTTTCTTGTTCTCCTTGGCTTTAGAGGAGCCTTCATACATCAGCTTCAGTGCATCCCACAGCTGTTTAGCTGTTTTGCACTTCTTAAAACCTCTGTATACAGAGTTTGGGAGAGCAGTCTGAAGAGCAGTCATGGCCTTCCTGTCAATCTCTACTCTTTTTCTATCTTCATCTGAGTAGTTGGCTATATCTTTAGGAATCATACCAGCACCAGTAGCAGAGGGGGTGCTGGGTATGAAAGGTCCATTTTCAACAGATTCCCACATTCTTGAGTCAAGAGACCTGATGAAGCCTTCCATCCTCATGCACCAGGTGTCAAAATCATCAAGAGTGATCAGTGGGGATTTGTTCATGGTTCCAGTCTCCATATCAGTCTTTGAGATGGAATCCATTTGAAGAGTTAAGTTTTTGTATGTGTGAGGGATCTTAAGATGGTTAGATCTTATATCAAGAGCCTGAAAGCTCTGATACCAATTGTAGGATTGTTCAAGGGTTTGAACACAATTACAACACACAACACAATGAGGAGATTATCTAAACTCTAATCAAACAGTAAACTGGGTTAACCAAAAGTGATACTAAGAACACAAGTAAAGCAAGAGACAAAACAGGAGAATATGGTTTTCAAGGATGCAGTATTGCTTTCTCAAGTTCTTTTACAAGTGTTACAAAGTATGTTAAAGATACAAGAAACTTGAAATACTTATACTACAACCTACAGCCGGCTATACTATGAAAGCCATCTGGATACAATTGACTAGACACTAACAAAATCAATTGTAGAATCAAAAGGCATATCTGCCTTTTGACCTTGTGACTATGACATGTCATAGCTCACATCCTTATACATTATAAAAAGGATAAAGTACATAAAGTGGAAAGTTTCAGACTCAAGACCTCAATGTACAGTTACCAAAAGCATGGACCTTTTCACCAACTCTTGTAAGTTGGTGACTTATCAGAGACGCAGCGGAAAAGGTGCTTTATGGAACAGTACATCAGATAAAGCATGTGTACTAAAAGTCTTGGAAGAAATCTGTCTTCATAGGGTGAAGCTTCGGAAGACTTTGTCTCTTGAAGCTTCGGAAGACTTCATGTTTGGCTTCGGAAGATATTGGTCTTGACTTTGGAAGATTTTACACTTAGAATGTTTTCTAATGTATTGTGTAAAACTTCCGAAGCATTCTTCACTTCAGTACTTAGTGCATGTTGCTGAGACACTTTGGATGTTTTGGGTTGCATCAGACTTAAGGAATCCTTACAATATAACTCAAGCAAAATATGATTATACGAACAATAATAATCTTGCCTTCACATATGAGCATGTGTGGAGGATAGTTAAAGACATTCCAAAGTACTCTGGGCCTACAAAAGTGTATGGTCATCAAGCTTCTAAAAGAACCAAGACAAGCAGCACAGAGGGGTATGCCTCTTCTGCTTCAAATGCCAACTTTGGCAATACTCTCGAATCAACTCAAGAGTGGGGGGTATCACTTGATGATAATAATAATGTTGATGATGTTCTTGCAATGCAACAAGAAGATCAAGAGGAAGACCATCTAGAAGAAGAGTGTCAAGAGGAACCTCTAATACGTCCAATGGGAAGAGACAAGGCAAAGGAGCTGGCCAAAATAAAAGGTAAAGACATGACTTCTTCTTCTTCACTTGCTTACGAAGCAAAGAGACTAAGTCTCGTTGAAGACTTGGCCGAGACGACAAAGGCAAAGAAGAAAGCTATCCAACATTTTGATAAAAAAATTGATAAATTCATTGAGTTGGAAGAGAAGAAGATCCTTTTCATCGACACAAGTCATATGGATCCATTCCAGCATGACGAACATGAAGAATTGTGTAACGAGATAAGAGAGAAATATGGAGTGCCTCGTCGCAAGTAACAATTTAGTTTAATTTATGTTGTGGTTTTAGTTAATGTTGTATTATTTTATTCTCTATTTTAATGTAATTTTAGTTAATTAATGATTTTTCTTATTTCTAACGGCTAGTTTTTTTAGTTTGTATAAATACCACAATGTACACCACAAACACTACAACACTTCACTTTATTATTGTTTCTATCTATTAATTTTGTATCATCGTTTTTATTTTATTGTTTTACATTGTTGTTTTTATTTTATTATAATTAAATATATTTACAATAATTTAATTATCTTTATTTAAAGTAAATTAATAAAGAAAATATGAGGTGGAAAAATAAAGGTGTTGTAGGAAGGATAGTGTTGTGGGTAAAAAGTGTTTGTGGGAAGGATATGTGAAAGTGAGTGGAAAGCTCATGTGGCATGCTGATTAAGACTGATTGTGGGAAGGATGAGTTGTAGCGTTGGGAACAGTCTAAATAATAAAACGGTGATATCGACTTTTAAAAATATTATTTTAAAAATTTTTCAAATAAACATTTTGTTTTAAAACAAACGAAATAAAATTACATTTTAAAAAAAATTCTTATTATAACTCCCAAATTTGCTTAATTTTGTTTTTAAAAAATTGAATTTTTAAAAGTGTTATTTTATTTAGAAATAAACTTAATATATAGATTTATTTTTAATTTATTAAAATTAAAATGTATTAAAATAATATTATTGGTAATTAAAGTAATTATTTAATAGGAGAGAGATGCGATAAAATTTTGATGAGGAGAATTATGATGATAACATGTGGCAATCCCATTTACTCTTTTATTAGAGTAAGAAGATAAGTCTAACGCACACATTAAGTGTGATTGACCAATTAGTTCCGAAGATAAAAATCCTCAAAAGAAAATGAGAACAAAAAATAAAGATAATCGAGGCGGTGCAAGAAAAAGTGTCTCCAGGAGAGACACTACTAGACATGATGTTTCCAATCGGACCTCAAGTACCTAGAAATGTGTGAAACCGATATAAAGAACAAGATATTTAAAAGAAAATATTTAAAACATGTTGTGGACACTATGAATTCTTTCAATGTCATTTGTGTTAAAAGTAAATAACAAGATATTCCAAAGTAAAATTATATCATGCGAATTTGTAAAGACTATCACAAATTAAACAAACTCACAATAAGATATTCCAAGGACAACCTTCTAAACATGAATTTTCTTAATGTCATTTGGTTTGACGAATGCTCTTGTATCATTTATGGGTTATCATTTATTGACCTGGTGAATCGAGTGTACCAAACAATGCTAGACAGGTTTGTGATAGTATTCATAGGCGTATTCGGATCTACTCAAAGAACGAAGGCGACAATAGTTATAATGTACGGGAAATGTCAGAAACATTGAGGAAGTTTTCAAAGGGCATCTACTCTAAGGCTCCGTATCAAGAATTGGGATGCACATTGATGCAAAAAGAGAAAGCAATAGAAGATGCCTCGCTACAATTAACGATTCATGAAGTCAATGATCCAACTCATGACTTGCAGCCTATTACTATTGTGTTTGCTTTAAAGATATGAAGCCAACATCTCTATAAAGTTAAGTGTATGATCCATACCTATCATAAGAGTCTTACTTATTTCTTCGAACAAAAAGACTTCAATGACGATGTTTAGAGTTGATAAAGGAAATAAGATTATGAAACTCATAAATATAATGTAATAGGCATTTGTATTTGTTACCATATTTGATAACCACTTAATAGAAAAAAAGTGAAACTGAATGAACATCCTCCTATTTTTTTAAGATGTTCATTATGTCTTATAAATAAAATGTAATAAGCTTTTGTACTCTTAACAGTCTCTGATATCTTATTAATAGTAAACAAACAAAGTTAAATTGACATCCTCCGGTATGTAGACATTAGTGTATAATTTCGAATGATGTTGTGCGGAAAATAAGTTGTTTTTAAACGAGTCACTTTATTCACATGACATTACTGGAGTTTGTACAAGGATATGGAAGACACTGTAGGAGTTAATAAAAGGATATAGAAAACACAAAGACAACACTAGAAAATATTATTTTTTAATACCCTAAATAAGGATAAAGATGGAAATGGTAAGGGTGTGTGGGCCGTGTATAGGTAATTCGTAATAAATTGTTTGAATTGTTTAAAATATTAATTTTCATGATGATATAAATCACAAGATAAGTTGATAGCTTATATCATACAAAAGATAAACAATACATCAAATACATATCAGAAAACATATTCTAAAAAAATTACTTTTTCACATAATAAAGCTACTAGTGAAGTATTGGTTAAGAAATAATGGCAAACAAAAATAAGAAATGTTAGGTATGTGATTCAAATAAATGGGTATATGATTTCAGACGGATCACCTAATCTCATACTCATGAAAAATTTCAAAATTAATCTAATATCAAATCTCATACCTCTCAATAACAATCTTGAATATTTCAAATACTTTCATTAGACTTGGGTTTTTTCATCCCTAACAGGAATCCTTATGCACACTCTCAAATAAACAAAAGAAACCATTCAATTAGAAACTGTTGGAAATTTATTGATAATATTAATATGGTTATTAATATTTAGTCAATAAATTATAGTGTGAATGAAAATTAATGTGACATTATGAATTAATAGTGTGGGAAATTGTGTCCCACATTGGAGGAAAGAGAGAATATAAAATGGTTTATATTCTATAACCTCTTGTCTATATTGTTTCCTAAGATTTCACACTAAGTGGATTCGCGAAGGGTGCGAAGCACCCTTAACTCGCAACTCGCAACTCGCAACTCGCAACTCGCAACTCGCACACGCGCGGCGTGGGCATGTGGGCGCAATGTGGCGCTTTGATGGTGCACTTTGCACTTCGCACACTCGCATCGCCACATGTAACAGCTTCCGTTACACGTAACCGACGACTGTTAATGACGGATTAAATGAGCGGTTACGAATTCGGATTAATGGCTGGGTGATGTTATGGTTCGAATCCATATAAATACTGAGGGTGCCTCAGTATGAAGATACACCAACACACATCTCAAAACCTGCAGCAAAACAGGTTCTCTATCTCTCTGGATTCTCTTCTACAAACAACTTCGGGTTCTAGATCAATCCTGGCAGTACAAACTGCTTCGGCTGTTGTACCCTGGGAAACAAACTGAGTTCTCTTGGGAGGCTCGGAATTTGTTGTAAGGGCCCCGTGTTGAACACGATCCTCAGCTTTTACATTTCTGTTTCTTCTTTTTCTGTAAAATTACCATTGTAAAAGTGATACATAATCATTTCTTTATGTTCATTTGTATTGAGTACATTAATAAAATTGTTTGACTTTTTATTTTATATGAACGGTTCCTACAAACTTAAAACAAATTCAAAAAAAAATTTTAAATAAATAAAAAGGGTTAATTTTTTAAAATTATTTTCGTTTTCTTATTCACGAGTGATCTTCAAAGTTGGACTTAGAACATCTCTCGTTGAGTTCTATAGAATTCTGAAAATAGTTTATATATTTTTTTCTTAGTTGTGGTAATAACTGTTTTCATTTTATTATTCACGAGTGATCTTCAAAGTTGGACTTAGAACATCTCTTGTTGAATTTTATAGAACTGTGAAAATAGTTTGAAACCTTTTCAATTTTCGTTGTTTTTTTTTCTAATTTGTTGAAAATTGTTCTAACTTAAGCTGTTTTTGTAAAACAGCAAACAACATGTCTTCTAGTGCAATGAGTTCTTCTTTATCTGCCTCTTTAGCTGCAACCACGGTGGGAGCGACCACTGTGGCGAACCATGCGGAAAAACCCGAAAAGTTTACGGGTGTCCACTTCAAAAGGTGGCAACAGAAGATGTTCTTCTATTTGACCACCTTGAACTTAGCACAGTTCTTGGAAAAAACTACTCCTCTACCTAAAGAAGGGGATGATGCTCAAGCCTTGAGTGCCATTGATGCTTGGAAGCATTCGGAATTTCTTTGTCGCAACTACGTTTTGAATGGTCTTTGTGATTCATTGTATAACGTGTATTGCAACATAAAGACTGCCAAAGAACTATGGGAGTCTTTAGACAAGAAGTATAAAAACGAGGATGCAGGTAGCAAGAAATTCATTGTGGCTCGGTTCTTGAATTTTAAAATGGTTGATGACAAGACTGTGATTAGCCAAATTCAAGAGTTACAAGTTATACTTCATGAAATTCATGCTGAGGGGATGCCTCTCAATGACACCTTCCAAGTTGCAGCCATGATTGAAAAGTTGCCTCCAAGTTGGATAGAGTTTAAGAATTATCTTAAGCTTAAACAAAAGGAGATGACTGTGGATGAACTTATTGTTCGTCTTCGAATTGAAGAAGACAACAAAATGGCTCAAAAAGGCAACCGTGTGGAACCAATGGCAAAGGCAAATGTGGTTGAACATGGACAATCGTCAAGGGGTTATAAAGGTAAAGGGAAAAAGCCAATTGGGAAACCAAAGGTGAACCTTGGACCAAAGAAAGGAGTTGTGAAAAAGAAACCTCCACCTCCTCCTTTCCAAGGTATTTGCTACAATTGTAATGAGACGGGGCACCGTGCTAATCAATGTAAGCAACCAAAGCGTGAGCGTGCGCATATGATGGATGAAGATGGTGAACCGTTAGTGGCAATGATCACCGAGCTATCGGCAATGGTGGAAGAAGTCAACCTCGTGGGAGACAATCCACATGGATGGTTCATTGATACGGGAGCTACCCGTCATGTGTGTGGTGACAAGACCCTCTTTAGCACTTTTAAAGAGGTTAAGGGTGATGAAAAGCTTTACATGGGTAACAAAGCTACGGCCGACATCAAAGGCGAAGGAAATGTGATCTTGAAGATGACTTCCGGGAAGGAACTCACATTGAGCAACACCTTATATGTCCCGGAGATTCGGAAGAATCTTGTTTCGGGATGGTTGCTTAATAAGTTTGGTTTTCGTTTAGTGTTTGAGTCGGACAAGTTTGTCCTTACTAAACGTGGAATGTATGTGGGGAAGGGTTATGCCCTAATGGTATGTTTAAGATGAATGTAACCGTTATTAAAAGTGAAATGAATAAGACTACTATTTCTATTTATATGCTTGAGTCTTCAAATGTTTGGCATGGTAGACTAGGACATGTAAATTATAATTCTATTCGTCGTTTAATAAATTTAAAATGCATACCTACATTCCATATTGACACAAACTCTAAATGTGAAACATGCGTTGAAGCAAAACTTACAAGATCATCATTTAAACCGGTTGAAAGAATAACCGAAACCCTTGGTTTAATTCACACCGACATATGTGATTTAAAAGTACACCCAACAAGAGGTGGCAACAAATATTTCATCACTTTTATTGATGATTGCACTAGATATTGTTATGTATACTTACTTAAAAGTAAGGATGAGGCAATCAACAAATTTATCTTGTATAAAAACGAAGTTGAGAATCAACTAAACAAGAAAATTAAAGCTGTGCGAAGCGATAGAGGTGGTGAATATGTTGCACCGTTCGTCGATTTATGTGCAAAAAGTGGTATAATACATGAATGTACGGCACCTTACTCACCACAATCAAATGGCATTGCGGAACGAAAAAACCGTACTTTAAAGGAGATGATGAATGCCATGTTGATAAGCTCTGGGATGAGCCATGACATGTGGGGGGAAGCTATCCTCTCGGCAAATTATCTTTTAAATAAAATACCACCAAAGAAAAGGGATGTAACCCCTTACGAGTTATGGATGGGTAGAAAACCATCATATAAGTATCTCAAAGTGTGGGGGTGCCTAGCTAAGGTAATTGTACCACCGCCTAAAGCTCAAAAACTAGGACCCAAAACTGTTGATTGCATATTCATTGGATATGCTCAAAACAGTAATGCACATCGATTTCTTGTACACGAGTCCAAGAATCCCGATGTACAAAAGAACACTATGATGGAGATAAGGCCGGGGAATGCTTCATATTTTGAAAATGTGTTTCCAATGCGAGGACAAACACATGCATCTACATCATCGCGGTTTGATGATGGAAGTGCAAGTTCATCAACACAAATTGATGACATAGTTCATGATAGTCAACATGAACGACCTGAGGTAGAAGAGGGAGAAATTAGACGAAGTAAAAGGGCACGGGTTGAGAAATCCTTTGGTCCAGACTTCGTAAGTTATATGGTTGAGGGTGAGCCTAATACCTATCGTGAAGCGGTATCTTCTTCGGAAGGACCCCAATGGAAAGAGGCAATCAAGAATGAAATTGATTCAATTCTTCACAACCATACTTGGGAGCTAGTAGATCTTCCTCCTGGTTGTAAACCGCTTGGATATCGTTGGATATTCAAAAAGAAGATGAAAGCCGATGGAAGTATTGATAAATACAAAGCAAGGCTAGTAGTCAAAGGTTTTAGACAAAAGGAAGGTCTAGACTACTTTGATACTTACTCACCTGTCACTCGCATAACCTCCATACGAATGGTTCTTGCTATTGCGGCATTAAGAAATTTAGAAGTACACCAAATGGATGTCAAAACCGCATTTCTAAATGGCGATTTAGAAGAAGAGATTTACATGGAGCAACCTGAGGGTTTCTCTGCCCATGGTCAAGAGGGTAAAGTATGTAAATTGGTCAAGTCATTGTATGGCTTAAAGCAAGCTCCAAAACAGTGGCACCAAAAGTTTGATCGTGTCATGATTGACAACGGTTTCAAAATAAATGAGTGTGACAAATGTGTATATGTGAAAGATACACCAGGAGGTTATGTGATTTTATGTCTTTATGTAGATGATATGCTTATCATTGGGAGTAATGATAAAATAATAAGATCTACTAAGGACATGTTGAAAGGAAGATTTGATATGAAAGACATGGGTTTAGCGGATGTAATTTTAGGAGTGAAAATTATTCGAACCCAAGATGGTCTTGTGTTAAGTCAAGCACATTATGTGGATAAAATTCTTGAAAAATTCAACTCGGGAGACACGCGTGTAGTACGTTCTCCGGTTGATACCACCCAACATCTAAAGAAAAATAGAGGTGAGGGTGTTGCTCAGTTAGAGTATTCAAGAATCATTGGTAGTCTAATGTATCTAATGACATGTACTAGACCCGACTTAGCATACGCGGTGAGTAGGCTAAGCAGATATACTAGTAATCCAAGCTCAGAACATTGGAAGAGTATAACGAGGGTACTTAGATACATAAGATACACAAGAGACTATGGATTGCATTATACCCGTCATCCAGCTGTGATTGAAGGGTATACTGATGCAAACTGGATATCGGATATAAAAGATTCCAAATCAACAAGTGGGTATGTGTTCTTACTTGGTGGAGCAGCAATATCTTGGAGATCATCCAAGCAAACTGTTATAGCTAGATCCACAATGGAATCGGAATTTATCGCTTTGGATAAAGCCGGAGAAGAGGCTGAATGGCTACGTCAATTTGTGGAAGACATTCCAAGATGGCCAAAGCCGTTATCGGCTATTTGCATACATTGTGATAGTGAGTCGGCAATTGGTAGAGCCAGAACCTCAATGTACAATGGCAAATCAAGGCACATCAGGCGTAGACATAACACAATACGACAACTAATATCAACGGGTGTTATCACAATTGACCATGTCAAGTCAAAAGATAATATTGCAGACCCGTTAACAAAAGGCTTAAGCACAGAAATAGTTTATAAGTTGTCAAGAGGAATGGGACTAAAGCCCGTGAAAAAAAAGGAGAATATGAGGGAAACCTAACCTAGTTGACGGAGATCCCAAGATCTAGGTTCAATAGGACAACTTAATCATATGACCAACGGAGTCACTATAGGGGAGTACCCTAAAACCTAAAGGGAGTGACGATCTTCCTAGTCCATTCACTCTGGGGGAGTACCCCGAACAAGTGACCAAAGTGAGGTTAAGCATATTAAGGTTAGATGATTCGTGGGAATCAATATAACTATGATGCTTTTAATGATTCACCAAATCACCTATGTTAGAGAGAAGTGGGGTCGCTTCAAATGGATTTGTGGGGAGGCGCAATCCTAGAGCTCTCGCAGAACCAGGAAAGTGTTCCATGACCATTAACGGACACGACAATGAGGGGTTGATCAAACCAGGAAGAGTGTTGTGTGAATGTATATTGTCGTCTACATAAAACAGGGTATGTTCAAAGACATCGTGTCTACACACCACTAGGAGACTAAGTATACATCACAAAGGAAGGTTCAAAGGGAAGACCTACCTATCCTGCAACACTTGACTGCTGAATTTTTGGAGAATTGATTTCCATTCATGTGGGGGATTGTTGGAAATTTATTGATAATATTAATATGGTTATTAATATTAGTCAATAAATTATAGTGTTGAATGAAAATTAATGTGACATTAGGAATTAATAGTGTGGGAATTGTGTCCCACATTGGAGGAAAGAGAGAATATAAAATGGTTTATATTCTATAACCTCTTGTCTATATTGTTTCCTAAGATTTCACACTAAGTGGATTCGCGAAGGGTGCGAAGCACCCTTAACTCGCAACTCGCAACTCGCAACTCGCAACTCGCAACTCGCACGCGCGGCGTGGGCATGTGGCGCTTTGATGGCGCACTTTGCACTTCGCACACTCGCATCGCCCAGAGCCGCTTAGTATTTTTGAAGGTTGGTTCGAGGGTCTGGTAAGGTGCGACAGACCTTGGTGCGCGGTCAAAGCCATGACATGTAACAGCTTCCGTTACACGTAACGACGACGACTGTTAATGACGGATTAAATGAGCGGTTACGAATTCGGATTAATGGCTGGGTGACTGTTATGGTTCGAATCCAATATAAATACTGAGGGTGCTTCAGTATGAAGATACCCAACACACATCTCAAAACCTGCAGCAAAACAGGTTCTCTATCTCTCTGGATTCTCTTCTACAAACAACTTCGGGTTCTAGATCAATCCTGGCAGTACAAACTGCTTCGGCTGTTGTACCCTGGGAAACAAACTGAGTTCTCTTGGAGGCTCGGAATTTGTTTTAAGGGCCCCGTGTTGAACACGATCCTCAACTTTTACATTTCTGTTTCTTCTTTTTCTGTAAAATTACCATTGTAAAAGTGATACATAATCATTTCTTTATGTTCATTTGTATTGAGTACATTAATAAAATTGTTTGACTTTTTATTTTATATGAACGGTTCCTACAGAAACTGGACACGTATAGATGGATGAGAGATGAACAAGAAGCCAAGGAATCCACTTTCAAACTCACACCCCAGCACTCCTACAAGGTGATAGAATTCAACTGGAGAAAACAAAGTATTACTTGAGCTTTTCTTTAAGACAAAATAATTTCAATATGAAACTAAACATTTTAAAGCTATTTTTGAGACGATAAGAAATTTAACAGATAATAACTTAGTTAAATTTATCATCTTGAACCAATTTTCAAAATAGGTTATCACAAATATGGTATTAGAACCACAACTTTCTGTTATAAAAAGTGTAGACAGATTTTAATTTGCCTATGATTTCTATACGCTCTTCTTAATAAGTTTGCTTTCTATTTAAATAAACTAATCCACGTTTTAAATATAGATTTGTAAAAACATCAAGATGTTAGGTGTAGATCTACATCATTTGGTGAAACTAAAAATATTATTTAAATAAAATCACAATCTTTTTTAGAGAAAAAAAGTAGATAAATAACAAAATGAAAGCAACATAATTCAGGATAAAAATATTATTAGAATGAAAAATTGTAGTAGTTAACCTTTAGCATCCCTTATCATCCCAAGCAAAAATCCTTGGATTAGAGTTACACCCATTGCTGAAATCAAATGGTTTTGAGGGAGAATCATGTTTTCGAGTCTCACCTAATACAAATTACAATATGCTTTTAGTGGGTTAAAAATTTTATTATAATGGGCCAATGGGAGGTGGATTTCCCCTATAATGGTGGGCGCACCCATCATTATCTGTGTTCGCAAGCGTAGGTGGTTTTTAATCGTTGGGTTTACTCGGGTGAGTAGGATTATAGTAGTTGTTTGACTTTCATAAAAGAAAGAAAAAAAAAGTTACACCTGTTGACTCTTTGACATATAATAGCATCCAAAGAGTGACCCAACCAGGATCAAAGGCAGCACCACAGTAAGGAAATATATGAACAGAAGGACGGGTTGTGGTGTTCATTAGAACTTGATTCACACATTAAAAAATCATGTGCACACCCCTTCGACCACCTTGCGGCCATTGTTCAAAAGGATATGTCCCAGTTTGGGCCTACCCATTGAGAACTAAGAAGAATTTAATTTTAAAAGAACAGCCCGATTACAATACGTTAGTACTACCACTATTTGGCATATACAAATGCACCTCGGCGTTGAACTAGTAGGCTTTTGATTGGTGGAGGAATATGACAGTGATTGACTAAACTGTGACGGGTCATGAGACAGTTCGACCATAACACATAGAAGCAATATACAGATCTTTGCCCATTTTTCCTGCAGCAGCAGACACTAACAAAGTTGAGAAGTCAAAGCATATACACTGACCAGTGATGAGAGAAAGTGAAAACCCCTAACCTTGACATGTGTACTAGGAAACGCCGACGTCCGCAGTGTTTCCTGAGTCTCATCTGCAGGTTTTCTTCTTGGCACGCTAAGAACAAAAGCAGCTTGGTCCAAAGTGGCTGCAGTTGATGTAATCCTATACCCGGCATCCCATCTTTTATGAATACCTTCACTTGGATACAAAAAGTCTAGTTCCACAACCTGGAATCAGGTACGAAAAAAAATCTAGATTAAAGATCTGCCTGTACAAATAACAAATGATCAACTTTTTTTGGATAAAATCCTAAAATTTCAGGCTTGTTTCATTCCCTTTTTAGCTAAAATTTTCGGTGGTTAAAATAATAACTCAAATTGCACCATATTCACAGTTCTATAAATGGTAGAATTTAACCCTTCCAGATAAAAGCAAATAACATCTATCAAAACATGACATGAAATTTGAAGATAATCACGTTTTGAGGTCTCATTTAAAAACCCATTAAATAACATATCGTGTTTGGATCGACCAATAACGTGTAGTGTTAATATTGATCTATGCATTCGTTTAATTAAACGGGTCATGTTCAGGTTGACCTATGTATACCGTTTAATTTACACCAGCTTAAACATGTCGACCCTTGAATTTGTTTGGAATTAGGATATTAATAAAGATTTTATAAGATCAACTCACCAACCCGTTTACGAAACTATTTATTGCAATCCAGTTACAACCTGCTAAGCCATTTATAACAAATGGGTTACACAAGCCATGTTGTAGTTAATTTGAATATGTTGGGTTTATCAATTCATCCCACTAGCACGTCAACCAAACATGATTTACACCCCTTGGTATCACAGAAGTTTAAGAACACCTGATCAGAGAATCCAGCACCACGAGACATAACAATGGCCCATCTATTTCCTGCAGTTGCCATAGCAGTGACATGGAACCCTCTCTCCATTTTTTATTTATCCACTTAAACGGAAATGATTCACTGACTTTATACGACTGCTGAAGGTACGGAGTTCCTACAATTCAGGACAAGAACATGAAGGTAAACAAAAAGATGTACACAAGAAGATTATAGACGATACAAAGGATGGAAGAAGCCATAATATAATTATGTTTTAGACGATACCAAGGATAAGAGAAAGCCAAATATGATTGTGCTTACCCTTTGACATTACAACCAGGAGTTCCCATTGTTGGCACCTGCTATTGCACTAATATAATAGTTCTTCTCCCACTGTTCCATAATCCATCCTTTATATTCAGAGAGAAACAAACAACAAAATGCTTAGTAGGCTGCTGAAATATGAAACATATGCATATATAATAATAAAAAGTACAATTCTTCTGAAATGGAACTCATAACATGTAACTAATCAAGAAAAGAGGTTGCAACTGGATGAAGAACCTTGTCAAGGAATAAGGGAGAAAGATGGTAACTTGAGAGATGAATCCAGTGCCTGCATCCATGATAAGAGCCCATAAGTTTGAGCAAGACGCCACACTACTGATGAGTAACCCATCTTCATTTCCTTTCTGAATATGCTGAGAAAGTCTCCCTTCTGCCACATTATAGTGATATCTGCAATACATACACCATAAGAACACATCCATGTAAGAAATGACAAGCTGCCAGCTGGGTTACAACTGAAAACAGTTTCAGCCTCTCATATCAAACAAAAAATTGCTTAGCATAGGTAGAACCGTAGAAACATGTCAAGTTGAACCAAAACGCATATGCCTGCATTTTATTAAAAATATTATAATTGGTTCATGTCTAAATATGAGTATATATACTATATCATTACAATAATAATATACTTTGTGAAATAAGCTGAAGTAGAAGGCTTTAAGTACACAAAATACACTTTTGGCAACCTATTTGACCGGTTTCCTATTTAGACATTGACCCATATAAGATTAAGGCATAAACACAACCAAAATTGAACTACTTTTTAAGTTTATAGGTAAAGATTGCTAGCTCCTATTCTCTATCTTTTACTTTTGATTTTCCATGTACAAAATTAAGTGCAAACGCACCAGCTGAAAGTTAAAAATAAAAAAAACAAAAAAACAAAAAGAAACAAAAAAAAAGCGAGCATAGCACCTCTGTTTCATTGGGCGGCAAGCATTATAAACACTTATCCACTGAGTTGCAGGCATTCCCATACGAATCTTCTTCTTTGGTTGTTCATCATCTTCTTGCTCCATTGACAATCTTCCCCGCTTATGCCCAATAAGCTGTCATGCATATAGGCATACAAACATCACATCCCAAACAGAAGATTTACATTCATATTACACTGTAGGTTAAGAAAGGTCATACAACATATGCACTATGCAGCATATCTTGCACATGTATATAACATACCTTCTGGGCACCGTCAGTGTTGATCGGTCTAATATCCGGATTCGGACCAACTATCCCATCAAAAAGGGAAATATATTTCGCATAATTAGGTTCCTCGTCAAACTTCAGATTAACAACATACTCAACAAAAGTCCGGAATGGGGCAGGACAGAAGCAACAAAGTGTCTCTGGAGAAGTCGCCATCTTCTTCTTGCTCACAAGGAACCCTTTGTTTTCACCCTATAAAATTCAAACCAGCTGTCTAACTACACAAAACTGCTAAGAAAAACTTTACACACACACACACATAACAAAGACTATTCAAATTTAAGAACTAACCTGAAATCCTTGCCACGGTAGCCGACCACGAAGAAGAAATACAAGTGTATAAGCCAGGGATTCCAAATCATCCCTTCGGCTTCCTGTCCTTCCAAGATGAGCATGCACACTTGCATACCGGACAGTTCCCCTTCAATATAAGAATATCATCAATACCCGAATAATCATTAAAAATGAATGGAAAATCCACATAGAGATGTCACCAACATACCTAAACACATCCGGTCGTTGATCATATTCAACATGGAGTCCAGAAGAAGCATCTCGCCACCTGGTGGCTGCATATATAAGATACATTTTCTAGACTTTGCGTGCAACAATTCCTATAAAATCATTAATGATGTAAGAAAACCCAAAAGAATGATTACAATATACCTAACCCAAGATCAACAAGAAACAGTTTCTTCTCATCCGTTGTCCCCGGAGGACCAAGCAAGAAGTTCTCGGGTTTAACATCACCATGCACGTATCTACAAAAACATCACCCCAATATTACATTATCTACCACGAGTATTCATCGCAAGAAATCAATCACGAACTAGATGCAGGCAAATCAACTACACATAAACTAGATAGTAAACAAGTGTAACATAAAGCACAAATGAAGCCTACCCTTTGGAATGTATCTTCTCTAAGATGGATATGGCTTCTATAGCTATGCATGCAACCATTTCAATTGACATCCTGAACATGAGAATAGAGAAATATTTCGTCACAAGATCACACTTGGTTAATGGTTTACTAACCCTACACATATGTGTACCTGTACATACATACATACACCCATGTGTGTGTGTGAGGCACGATGAAATTGGACTTACGTGTGTGAGTTGTTATTCCAGACATCCCATAAGCTAGGTCCAAGCATATCCATGACCTTCAACAATTATTAGCCTTAGCTTGTATCCGCTTGAGAAGGTTATTGTGAAAAGTTTGCTTACAAATACAAAAACACAGAAGACTAAGACGTACCATTATGTAGTAATCACCTTGTCTTCCTTTAAAATGTACACGTGGCACACCATGACTTCCACCAAGATCACTAAGATTTATCAGCAAAACAAATTTTTATTTTTAGCTAGCTGTGGCAACAAAAACAGCAAAGCCTACATAAGAAAATAGAAAGCTTGGTGACTTACTTGTAAACTTGCCATTCATATGGTGGTCCATAGTTGCATCCTTTGCTGCTTCGATGCTCAAACTTTAATGCAACCTGTAATATAGTTTCAATCACAAAGAAATAATAAATGACAAGACATTCATTCTTGCCACGAGCCCACGACCATAATGACAGCATGCAACCAGAACAGGTATTACCTCAACAGCTCCAGAACCAATTCTTTCATGAGGAACCGGCGCATTAATACGGCGTCCAACATATACTTGCCCAAACCCCCCTTTCCCAAGTTTTCTCTCAATCTTATACGATGGGGAAGCACCAACCTGGACCTGTTTTTAATGGAACATTGGTTGACAATCAGCATTACCAATCGCAACATACATAATGCAAACTAATTAAAACTAATTGAACTAAGTGCTATGGCTTAATTATCATAATTCTAGGAGGAAGTTATCTTCACAATATAAGAATGTATCCACTAAAACTAGTATAACAGTTTCAAATACCAAATATCATTCAAGTTCAGTACAAAGATCTGTTATTAAAGGTGTGTTTGGTTTAAGGGTATTGGTTTGACAGTAAGTGGGTTGCTCATCCTCCCGTCTCATTTCTCTTTCTTCCTTCTCTTTATCTCTCTCTCTCTCTCTCTCTCTGTGTGTGTGTGTGTGTGTGTGTGCCCTGCCCCCCTTCTCCCCAGGTTCTTAAGGTGATAATCAATTTTGAACACTGAATCTTATCCCAAAGTTTGTATGATAACTACAATTTACAGAAATTATCCCAATCCCTATATCCATTTCCAATGCCATTTACAACCCAAACGCCACTTAAAACTCAAAGAAGTGAATCAATCCTCTTCTACTGCTTACACCTAGCTCCAAACTTTGGAATTCCAATTAACAAGCTAAGCACATTACACCAATATATATGTGCCTTTTACCAATAGCATGAAGAGAACAACACTTACAATTCCTACAGCAAAAATATAAGTAAAATTACACTGTGCAAACATATGAAAAAAAAATATACACAAGCAAATGAACAACACAAAATATAGTGTTAATATCTCAGAGAAAAAAAAAGTAAAAATTTCATCTTTGGCTATTCATGAATAGCTAAAACTTAAATCAACAGCTATTTAAAATAAAAAAATAATAATAAAAAAAGGCAGCAGAATTCCATCAAGCAAATGAACAGAAAGAACAAACAAAAGCTTGACTTTAAAGCCATGGAAACCTCTAAAATCACTAACAGATAAGCTTTAAAGCCATAACAGACCATAAAATACATCAAGTAGTGCAAAACATAAACATTATTTTAGAAATAGTCAAGCACTAGGGTATTTAAATATTAGCAGAAATCAAATCACAATGAAACACACGCGAGCAGAAGCATAATCCTCTAAAGTATAGCAACACAAGAACTTCTAGTTTCTACATTGATCAGTGAAAATAAGAAGTTGAATTTACAGGAATATTTTTTGCACAAGATTATACGAATTGGGCTTCACCTTTTCTGGGAGTGGAGCCGTGCTGCCTTCATCTTCAGCACCGAAGCACTTATCGCCGCTTGGGCCTGCACTATCATAATCGTTCATATTATTTCCCTCAATCTATCATCCATCAATCGAAATTGAATAACCAAAAGAACCCAATCCATCAGAGGCAACAACAAACTGAACCAAAGAAAGGTCGAAATTGGAATTCGTTTCCGATTGGGAAACTTTCTCAGAGATCTGTGAAGCCAAAATCGGAATTTTACAGAAAGGGGATGTTTGTGTTTGTGATGCTGCTTAATTATACATTCAATTCTATTGTATTGTAGGGTTTTTTTAGGATTTGAATTTGAATTGCAGAGGTTTGGTGAGAAGATGGCGTCTTCAATGGCCTTGCGGCGGTGATAAAATTGCTATTTCCGGGAGCAAGAAAAGAAATTTCCAGAACAAAGGGAGGTGTAAAGCATTGTCATTTTAGAAATGTCATTCATACTCGTGTGTTTAAATTTGGAGAATATTTGAATTTCTCTATTTCAGTTATATTTTAAATATTTAAATCTATAATTTATAATAAAAGATTAAATATATGTTTATATGGTATTTTTCTAGTACGTTCGGTCACATGTTTATTATCATATGGCATTAAATTTTTTAATATTAAATTACTATTAATTTGAAAACTATTAACTCATACCAAATACAATAAATATTATATTTATGATCAAGTATTACTTTTAATTTGATTGATATTTTTTATAAGAAACTTTTATTTATGTTAACAAATAATGATTAACTTCTTATTCTTAATATTAACGTTAACAATTTTCGTTTTATTAAAGTAAAACTTTTTGTCATATTTTGTTTTGAAATAATATTTTTTCTTAATTAATTTTAAAATTCATGACATCATTCATATTTTCGATGATGTTTATTTTTAACAATATTTTATTGCTATGACTTTTACTTATTTTTATAATTTTAAATATCATTACATAAAAAATTATTTACATCTTTAAAATATTTTATCAAATTTGTTCATTAGTTTATATTTTTTATTCATTTTTATGTTCAACTGTTCTATTTTTATTTGTTTCTATTGTTGAACGATGTAATTTTTTGATATTATTATATAAAAATAAGATTCTTATTCTAATTTATGTCTTTAACATCATATGTATATATTATATATACATATTACTGTGAATTATTTACTCATGTGTCATTTTAAGTATTGAACTAGCCGTGTAACGTACGGATCACTAACCTAGTTATTTCAATATTTAAATTCCAATCTAAAATTTGTATATTGAATTTTGAATATGCTCACTTCTATAAAAATAAGCATTTTTTAATAATTGATGTAAAAATTAATAACTTTTTACTAAAAATTCTTTCAAATAAGTATTTTAAATGCCCCAAAGTTTTAATTTGTATTCTTTATGTGATAGTTTTTAGAAATATATTTGGGAAAATTCGGGAATTCAGAATATCATATCCGAATTTGAATTCAAAATTTTCGGATATCGAAATCCAGATATCCAAATTTTCAGATCTCTTCGGGTTCAAAATTTTCGGATAATTGGGATTAGAATATTTTGCATACCGTTCTTTGCGATTCAACCACTGATAATTAATTGTATCCAACTTTTACTATTAATACGTGTATTCAACTTTTACTATTTATTTTCTTTATTTTTGGATACAAATATTAAAATTACTTTACGTGTATGGAATTACTGTGTTCATGACCCCTTTTAAAGTTTTACTAACCAAATCACTTTTTCAGATGAGACATTTTTGTTTGTTGATGATTCACCTACAAAACACATTTGTTTGTAGACTAAAGCGTCAAAGACATGTATATAAGCTTTAGTATTCGTAATGCTTGAATATCTCTTTTGAAATGGGTAAAGTTTACTATCAAACTGTAATATTTTGATGGTGCTTTTTGAAAATTCAGTCAAATAATTTATAGAGAATGTAAGAATGATTACGCAAATGTGTTATGAATATAGTGTACTAGATTTAGACCAAAAATTGTTTACAATAGAGGAATAACCACAACTATTTATCAAGATGTCATAACTTTTTGTGAAAGAGTGTCATTGAAGATTATAAATGTTGAATGATAATTAGTTACATAAGTGGGAACCCTAGTAATTGCATTAGTGAAGAACCCTAGTAATTGCATTAGTGAAGAACCCTACTAATTGCGTTAGTGAAAACTCTACAGTATTTGCTTAGTTACCATAGTTAGGCAATTTAAATATAATGTAATGTAAGTTCTACCACACTAAGCCAATTTAGATATAATGTAATGTAGGTTGTCCTTGTTCGTTTAGTTGCAAGTGATCTAAGTTTTCACAAGTGACAATTGCTATTGCAAGTTAGTGAAGCATAGTTTTTGGTGAAGTTGTTGTCAATCATATTTACCATTAATGATTTGTTTTAATCGACTTACAACTTTCATCAAACATTTAAATATGAAGCAAGTTCTAGTGCGTAAAAGCACGTTAGAATATAAAAATTGCCTACCGTGCAGGGCTACAGGGCATTGCCCTTAAACCCCTTTAAGAGTGCTACCATTAGAGAGATCCCCCCCTCCCCCCGGAACTCTATTATAGTTACTTACACAAACTATTATTGTATTATGCTTATTTATTATTATAGAAACTGAAAATATCATGTTTAGCCATTTTACTACACCGACTAATTTCCTATATACGCTTGTTGTTATTATTATAGAAAATGCCCACCAAAAAGAATTATGAGAAATATAACTACTACACTAGAAGATGAGATGCCTAATATATCCAAATTGATTACGCAAAAGCTTGTTACCACCATCCTTGATATTATATAACAAGTTATTGCATCTCCTAGAAAAAATTAGAACATCAGGCGGTAGTGGACATAGAGGGAAATACTAGTATTAGAGGAGAAAGCAACATGTGATGTTCATATAAGTCATCCATGGCCTACAAACCCAAAAGACTTTCATGAGACATAGAAAAAGTTGCGATTTTGAGATTGATACAAAAGACGGAATCTATGATAGAAATCAACAATTGTCTAGGAAACTATCAAGGTCAAGTATACCAATTGTTCATTTCATGATAAAGCCTTAACATTATTCAAGTGCAAGCTAGAGGAAGAGATTGCATAAACCAGCTAACTTAGGATGAGCTCAAGACTACACTTATTGATTAGTATTGTCCCCAAGAACAAAATGTAATAGACTGAAACTGAATTCCGAGATTTAGCTACGGTTGGAGCTGAAAAAATCATACTTACAACAATCGGTTCCATGAACTTGTTTGCTAGGTAACAACCATGGTTACCTCTCAAAACCATATGCAGCTAACATTACATTTGGGGTCTGGCTCCACAAATTCAAGGAATGATCATATTTTCTAACCCAACTGTAACATCCTTTATTTTTTCAATTTAAAACACGAACCCGAACACATTTTGAACTTTCATGCACTGAAACAATATCATTATTAAATTATGTTAATTATAATTATTTCATAAATCAAATGCATTAAATGTGCAATCTAACAAATATTGCAAATTAGTCGATTTAATTTTTTTATCTATCAAGCCATTTAAAGAAGTTACTACAATTTATAGAACATTTGAAAAAAATACGTTTTTATAAATTCATAATGTCTTATTTTCATTTATGAGTTTATATTATCAAACTAAAATAAATAATTAAATTACAAAATTTACAAGTTTTATGAAAGTTAAAAAAAATATTAAATATTTGATTTGATTTATTATTTAAACTTGTCTTTATAAATCAAGGGTTTAAATTGTAAATTTCAAAACTTAAATTAAATAGTTTGTGCATGGAATGATAAACTAATAAAGATTCAAGGGCCATAAATGTAAATTGTTCTAAAACCCAAATCCCCCCCTCACTCCCGATTTTCTGGCCACCGGCCGGCCAAGCCGGCGCGACGCCGACGAACCACAAAAACCGGTCGAATGACCGCGATTTAAGAACCAACAAACACCAAACGATTCGTGAGGATGATTCGAACACCATTACGATCTTTAATTGGGTTAAAACAACGGTTATGGATCCCAAACCATCCGAGTAACCGAAGCTTTTAATCTTAGAACAGTTCGAGCATTGAAGCTCAATAATAACCAAATTAATTGAAACCTAATCGATGTACTGATCATTACTAAACTGAAACCCAACACAATTTCATCTAGAGCACACTCGAATACCACATCTGAATCTCACCTTCATCGCAACCTGCAACTTAACGGAAATCCATTTTTGAGGCTTAATTAAACCAAATAGACAGAGGGCTTTTGCTTATTATCATCACACGAAGCTTTTCAAGTGGTCAATCGAATCAATCCATCAAGAATCAGTTATTTTTAATGACTCCAAGATCGCATGTGTTCCTGTTCTTGTTTGATAACCAAACAAAACCAATCCAGGTAATTAAGAGCATCTATATGCTTGGTTTTACTTGGCGAATCAAAGCCCTAACTTTAATTTCGTTAACAACTGCGAATTTGTGGTCAATTTGATCCAAACCGATTCTAGGGTTCTTATGAAATTGGGGAATTCTTGAAGTATTGTTTTTAACAATTTAATACCAGTTCTTCACGCGGCTTAGGCCTTTAGTTCGCTGGTTAGTCACTTGTATCCCCACCTTGAGGTCCGGGGTTCGAACCCGGGCACCTTCAAACAATTTTTTAAGGTTTTTTAGCCCTTAAATTAATTATAGAAAATTTCTAATTAGTAAAAAATAGTTTTGTAAACTTTAAATATTTTCTAAAGAGACCAAATAAGTTTCTATAATTTTTCTAAATTTAAATAATTAAAAAATCTTTTTAATAAAACATTTTAAAGATTATTCTTGGGTTATATATATTAAAATGGATTTTAATAACTAATAAATTATTAGTGGTCCAAGTATTTCTTTTAAATATTCATCGTTTAAATCACGTTATTTTGGATATTTCTTGAAACATTATAAATCAATATAATTTCTTTAATTCTTTATTTTGGGTTTTAATATTATAAAACCTTTATAAAGATTATTTAAAACATTTAAGAACTTTGTAAAATGACTTTAAATAAGTTTATATTATTCTACAAGTCATATAATTAAGTATTCAATAAATCATCATTATCAATTTTAAATAATTAATTTCTAAATTAATTATTTATTTCAACACATTATATTTAATTTTTATTTATTTAAATAAATTAAATTATTAAATCATTCATTATCGCTCTCAATCTCGATTAATCTATTTCGTCTTTATTTAACCAACGCATAATCGCTTGTCTTATTATTAAAACCCCCAAATTTTCAATTGAAACCCTAGTTCACGTTTATTCATTAATCTTACCTTTAAACTTAATCTTGGAATCTATACGTTTAGGCAACTTGTAAAGCAAATCGTTGGAGCTTCGTTTACATTCTTATCATCATATTATTTACATCTTGTGAGTTTTCCATGTGAGTTTCTCATGCCCCCTTTTTACTTTATTTCACACCTTTTGGGGTGAAACATGTTAACTTTATAAATTTACACTTGTAACTATCTTGAGACTTGTAAATGCACATGCAATTCATCTTTACATTTTTGTCATGGTTATTTGTGTTAATGTAAGTCTTATATGAGATACATATTTTGTTTACAATCATTAACTATTGCTAGCCTGGCGACGTCTTAGATCTTTGAGCCTGACAAGCCTACTTGGTGCTAAAGTCGATGTATTGCCGACTCCTGATGACGTATGCTTGTTCATCATGGGAACCAAGTACACTTAGCCAATCTTATATACTTGCAATCAAGTCGAGGTTTGGTTGTAACTGTATGTGTTCTATGAGCTTGCTAACTCGTAACCATGGACATGAATTGCTACTTGTAACTTTTTATATATATACATATATGCGTGTGTTTAAACCATGGGAACTCACCAACTTTATAGTTGACCATTTATTTTTAACATGTTTCAGGTTTGATGCTTGAAGAATTTTCTTGTGCTCATATAGGACCTGGACTAGAATAATTGAAAGTCTTATGTTTCTGTTTGTATCTTGATTGTTTTGTAATTACTTATTTGACTTGTAATGTTAAATGAATAATGACATTTAATATTATTTCAACTTAATTAGTTCCATGTGCTATGAGCAATCGTCTCCCATTCGTCCGCCCCGATGATTCCGCCGTCGGTCGGGGTGTGACACCAACCACTATATAAAATGTAATACTTATGGTAGGAACCTTGATTGATGAGATTATTAAAGCTTGGGTTTTGGAAAGAGGTGGTTCTAATGAGATGAAGAAGATGTATGATAAACCATCGAATAAAGTGTGTAATGGGGCTATCAAGAAGGCAAAAGATGTTAAAAAGTTTCTAGTAACCACTTAGAAATAGGTCAGTATCATGGACCACACCAAATGCAAAAAGTACACCTATCATTAACAAGGAGTATAAAAATGCGACAAGTGCAATTATAATCACCAAGGAGTATGTGTTCCATTTGTTGAGTGCAAGAAAACTAGGCACTTAATACTACAAGATGAGCAATAGTACAAACAAGACATGGTATGAGTATGGTAACCCTAATTATTTAAGAAAAAAACTATCTAAGGGTGAACTTAAATCAATTAAATACAATAATCCAAGCCTGTAGACAAGGATTTGTGTGGGAGTAAAGAAGGCCCGTTAGGATGCCCATGCTATGATGGGTACGTATTTTATTAATAATCATTATGCGTAGATATTATTTGACACAAGAGGGGATACGAGTTTTGTTTCAACTGAGTTTAGACCACTAATTGGTTTCAAAATAATTTGAAGAATAACTATACTATAGAAATACCAGATGGTATATACGTTTAGGCTAATGATATAAGACAAGGGTGCGTTATGAGTTTAGGTAATTTTTCCCTTTAGTATAGATAGCTTCCCTATGGAACTTGAATGTATTGATGTGGTTGGCGGTATTGATCGGGCATTCATGTGTTGGCCATCATGGTAATCAATTTTAGTTTTTTTAATCATGATAGGTTTCACAGATTTATCAATAAAATAAACAATTAATAAACACGTAATGTATTAAGGCATAGTTGATTTAAGATAAATAAATTAATAGGATCATGATAACCAATTAAGACAACGAGGTTCAAGGAACGATGCTAGATCATGATCTGAACAAGACACATGATCCAAGGTCACAAATGGGACATAGTTATGGGTCGCGAAGGGTCGCAAGTTCACAGCTATAGGTTCATGGGTTTGTGGTTGGCTGAATAAAAGGGGCGGTGGTATGGTTGTCTCAGGTGTTGCCAATCAAGGGAGAAGTCTCCATTGGCGTGCTCTCTCTCTCTCTCTCTTAGGCGTGAGGTTTAGGGTGAAGGGGAATAATTAGGGCTATCCCTAATGATCCCTATGAAACAAAAAATAATCATATGTAGTGGGCCCAAGCCTAGTTATTTTGAATCAAGTCCACGATCCGACACCTTGCGTGAAAACTTTTACGTTTAACATAATTAAATGCTTTATATAATTTATAGTTAGTATAAATTATAAAACTTAATAAATGTAATTATACTATATATATATATATATATATATATATATATATATCCTATTAATTGGTTTTAATTTCCAGTTAATCAAATTAAGTGGATTTGATGTTTGTTTTTCAAGATTCATCTCTTACGGCTCATTGTTCCATCAGTAACGTTGATTAATCGAACCTATACATCTAAATCGAACAATCTCCCACTTGGATGATCTTTGATTGAATACTTAATATAGACAGTCAGTCGTGCTTTAGTTGCATATGACTGTCGCCAATAAGATATGAAACTTTAAAGTCATTAACAAAATATTTTGTTTTAGATAAAGTTTGTTAAAGCAAGATAATAGACTTATGACAATTATTATCATTTATCATTTATGTAAAAGATATTAGTGAGACATTGAGATAAAAATATAATTAATTATCATATACTGCTCAATCATTATTGTTCTTGATTGATATATAAAATGGTCCAATCAAACACATAGTTAGTTCGGGTGAGGTCTGATACTTTACTAGTTTGAATCAATGAGGGCACCGGTGAACTTCAAAATTCTTATCAACGATGTCTAATGGTTACATATAATTATAAGAGTACATAATCCCTCATAAACTACATACAACTCCCAGTGAACTTAGAACTCTTCCCAACCAAAGTTATAATTATTTTTAGTTGTACTACAGTGGTTGGCAGTGATTAAAGAATGATTCTTGGAAAATGAAAGTTCTAGTGTGCATCTCAATTCAAAGGATACTAAAAGTTAGTGTTAATATCATAACATTTGATGATTAAAACTAATAATTTTAGGCGAGTTAACCCAACGTAATTCGTAATGAGGCCTGTTAATTTGGAAGTCAATTACTTTAGCCTAAATTTAGAATAGACTTAATCAAAGTTGTTCCCATGAGTTTGATGTAAGGCTCCGAAAGCAGGAATTCTAATAGTTGGTCATTCATAGCATAAAATATCACATAATTTATTATTTGAAATCAACATTTATAACTAAAAACTTAAACATTCCAAGGCATGATTCGGTAATATTAAACACTTCTTTTTTAATCAAAACATTAAAATAATATCTTAAAGTAAAATATTATTCAATAAGGATGCGAGTCTCTGGATGCCAAGTAGCTTAATTCTCATGCATCCTCAGCTTCATTTATTTCCTACAAACTAATATGCATATAAAAGTCAATGTTGTTAAGTTAGTTCTACTGTATTTTTTAATATATAGAAAATCTAATTTTACTTCCTTTAATGAACACACATGTATCATTAATATCAGTCAAATTGACTTTCGCATCATCATTTATCATGTTCATTATCTTAATTTCATTCATTATCTTTCCTTTTTCATAAACTAGCTTTGTAAAAATCATGAACCCATACATCTAGTTGACAATAACTATCAACATCTTTCGGCAAACATTCATGGTTAGGTAGACTTCTGATAGTCCCACACTGTAAGGCAACAAGTCTGTTCATGAATGGTGGTTTATTTCATTCCTTGACTCACATAAGTGAAGTCCATTCCATCAATACTTGCATGACTTTTCATTATAGGACACATTTCTTCTCATAAGGTTCTATTATCATTTTTATCCATCAATCTTCCACTTTGTTATACATAATACTTTTATGATATCTTTTATGTTATCATATAGCATGGGGAACCAACTAACCTTTTTATAAAAATAAAATAGGGGAATCCGTATATTAGAAAAAGTTAACACCTACTTTGAATCCTTGAGTGAAATATCTCAAGTGTCCTCCAATGCAGATAACAATGGCTTGATACGGATGAATATTACCTAATGCGGTTGAACAATATCTAAGGATTTGGTTTTAATATAAATGATGAGTGTGAGTGAGGTCCAATGCGGGTAATGGTACTAATGCGTATAGCTAAATTTCGATGCAGTTGAACTCTAGGCTCAATGCGGCTAAGTATAAGGTCAATGTGGATACTAATGACATGTTACTGAAATCTAAGCTCAATAAGGCTAAGTATAAGGTCAATATGGGTGACTGGTAAATATGGATGGGTTAAAGACTAATGTCAGTAATATTCTTCTTTACGAATGAGTTCATGGTCGATAAGATGAACTCTATGATCATTGTGGATGGTTAAGATGTAATGTTCGTCGAATATAATGTATGGGTGGTTCAATCAGTTGACGTTACCAGCCGAGCTATGATCCATAAGAGTTACACCTTGGGTAACGAACATCAAAGCCCACTTAATTTGATTAACTAGTGTTTAATGAACTATATCAGGTTTTAAAAAATTTATGAATGTTGTAAATTATTTAATTAAAATGTTTAAGCGTTAAACATTATTAGTTCGGGTCTTGGTTTTAAAATGTGGGCTAATATTATGTTGATTGAGCCTAAGGCCTGCAAGTAGATAAAAATAAGTATCCTTTTAAAGGATCATTAGGAAAAATAATCCTTCACACCAATTTTTATACCCATGATAAAGAGTTCAAAGGGCAAAAAATCATCTTGATTCCAAAATCCCTTGAATTACCCACATCCATTTCTTATAGTTAGTTCAATAAGAAATCATTTCCTTTTTTTAGCTTTTGGTCGCAAACACCAAATGTAACACCCGGTTAGTTTTTTAAATTAGTAAAGAAAGAATAAAGTGAAGAAAAAGAAAGAAAAGATATTTTACCCAAGTTGAGGGGTACAAAGTGTCAAAAGGACAAAAAGGTTTGAAAGTGGGTGTAAAGTGGGATTTTTAGAGAAAGAAAGTGTGGATTCGGATTCTTTGAAGAACAAGAGCTGAAAAGTTGAATTCAAGGTAAGAATTCATGGTATTTAAGTGTTCTTAACTGGCCTTGTCTCGGTTGTATGCTTATGTGTGTTGTGTATGTTCGGGTGTGTGTTTTTGATGGGTTTCTAGGCGGTTAAACTCAATTGCAAACGAGTTTGGAAGAAGCCATACTCAAGAGCTGCAAAGGTGAGTTCTAGACCCCCTTTTAACTTCTTTTAACTGTTTTGGGGCTGGAAATGCATGAATGTATGTTTTTATAAAACTAGGGTTTCATACCCGTATGTATGAATGTGTAGATTTAAGCTTAGAACATGATAGATGGTGTTTGGGGACCGAATTATGAGGTTAAGAGTGACGTGGGCTGCTCACGCGCCCAAACAGTAGTTCATAAGCCTACGTTTTAGAATCTGCCTAAGTGTTGTTGATGCAGATAAGAAGGAAATGTAGATTGGTATAGGGAAATACGGATGAAGGTTAATGTGGATGAACAAGTTCATGCGAATGAAATTCAATGCGGATGAGTATAAGTCAATGCGGATGGGTATAGGGAAATGCGGATGAAGGTTAATGCAGATGAAGGTTAATGCGGATGAACAAGTTCATGCGAATGAAAGTCAATGCGGATGAGTATAAGTCAATGCGGATGAGTAAAGAGGAAATGCGGATGGGCAATGAACAAATGTGGATGAGTAAGTTCATGCGGATGAACAAATGGGGATGAGTAAGTTCATGCAGATGAACAAATGCAGATAAGTAAGTTCACACGAATGAACAAATACGGATGGACAAAAGTTAATGCGGATGAGTAAGTTCATGCGGATGAGCAAATGTGGATGAGTAAGGAAATGCAGATGAACAAAGTTAATGCGGATGAACAAGTATGGATGAACAAAAGAAATGCGGATGAACAAAAAGAAATGCGGATCAACAAAGAGGAAATGCGGATGAACACTTAGAATATTTTCTGACTTTTTGGGGAAAAGGTGAAATGTAGGCTTTGACTTGGGAGGTTCCCGGGGGTTCATGTAAGCTGACTTTTGAGGTCATAGATGATGTGATGGGCATTGTATGATGATGTTATGATGTATGATTGATGCTTATGCATGATGGTATGTATGATGTATGTTATGTATGTATGATGCCATGTATGATGATGTTGACTGTGTATGTTGATTTTCCTTATTATGTATGATTATTTTCCCATGGCTTTACGTTGAATGTTAATGAATAAAATGAAAGTATTATGTAACCTGAAGTGGAAGATAATGAAAAGATGAACATAACGAAAGAATGCTTACATTAATGAACGAAGGGAAGTAAAGTAAGTCTTGCAAGCGTTGTATGTGGAAACACACCCAATGAAGTGTGTTAGTTCAACGGTGTGTGGGTTAGCTACCCTAGAAGGATGCACACTGGGGTCCGTCTTTATGACCGACCATTTGTATATAACCTTTGTCGCTTACCCTAGGTACTATGGCTAGGCTGTTGTGCGCCATGACGGGGGGTCTATGATAGACCTCGGCCCAGTACCATCTAGTGGGTAAAGTTCATGGTTTTGATGGAATGAAAAGAAGTAATGATGAACATATGAATAAAAGTAAGAAAAAATGAATGAATGAATGATGAAGATAATAATGATATTATCTATGTGTACGTATGATGTGTGATCACATACAAAATTAAAGAACGGTTTTAATGAAAGTAAAGTATGTTTTACTTAAAACTAGAACTTACTTAGCAACGATGACTTTTTATGCATTTTCTAGTTGGCATTTAAAGTTGCTGAGGATGGCACGGGGCGCTACTTGACTCTTTTGGATGGCATTCTTTTGTTTAATGTTTTTGCATTATAATGCGAACTAATGAAATTGTGTAACGAATGTTGCATTATTTTGCAAAAGCATTTTTAATAAAAATGTTGTTTTTAATGTTTCCGCTGCAACATTTATTTCAAGTTAATATAATTATATGTTTTATTAGCGATGATTGGCCAGCTGTAAGCGTCCCGGGAACGGGGCCTTACACCAAATAGCCAGTCATCGACGCTCCTTGTGCCGACGACCACCGCAACTTACCAATCTGGCACTAACTAAAAAGGTAGAAGAAACTCCATATGAAATACGGCACAGGTCTAAGAGCAATTATCTTACCTTAGACTATGGGATGTGATACGCATGTCACTAGAGAGTTTTATTGTAAGCTAGATCCTTGAGGTGACAAGGGTTTTTTTGTCAGATACTATAACAGACTCGGATATTACTTCTACTATCGTGATGAAATGATAATTTCCATCAAAAGGAAGGCACACTTCCTCAAGAAAGAGTTTCTTAATATGAAACAGGTTGTAATATTGTGGATCTTGAAGAAATTCGAGAACCATAACAAACACTGATGAAGTCGATGCGTCCGAACAACAAGAAGTTGTTATTGAGTTAGACATAAACACAAGCATTTGTAGAAGTAGAAAGACTCGCAAAGAAAACAAATATCTTTGGAAGCTATAGGGTCCTGATGCACTGGTAGTAGCTGATTATAGTGATGTTCTTCTAACTACAATATGCTATCTCTAATTCAGAATCTATGAAATGACTAGATGCCATGAATGTTGAGATTTAATCTATGTGTGACAATGACTTCTGAAGTATGAAGGCCTAAAGAATGTCTCAAGCCTTGGGTGTTAGTCTCTTCCGAAGTATAAGTGGCTTCGGAAGAACAAGTTCTTCTGAAGCCAATTAAACTTTGGAAGAACCTACTATAAACTAGTGGACATGAGTATGGACCCTCTAACACTCCGCTGCAAATCTCTGAGATACTGCATGATGCTTTCCACACCCATGTAGTTAGCCATACTATATTCCACTCTTCATTCCTTATCAGTTAGTATAGTTACGAACTATAGTTGGTGACAAAAGGTAAGTCATGGACATGTCATGACAACCAAATCTTAGTATTTTATCTGAAATACCTTACGTTTAGAAATGTAGTATTTTCTTTGGTCATAGGTTTCCAGCTGGTATCAATGTAAATCCGGCTGTAAGTAATAGTATATATAGTTTCTTATTGTAACTCATGTAACATGCTTGTAAGAGTCTTGTAATACTTTGAGTTGAGAAGTAATATATACAAGTATCTTGAAAAGAATCTTCTTGTGCTTTGATTACTTAGTATATTATTATAAACTCTTAGAGGGATTCTGCATCATCTAACTAAGTGTGATTCAGTGAGTTTGAGAGAAAACATTAGTGTCGAGTGATTAATACCAATCCTGCAATTGGTATTAGAGCTTCTTAGGCTCTTGATTGTGAGATCATACCATCTAAATCAATCTTTTTTGCACTTATTCTTTCACCACAATCAAAATGGCACTCAATTAGAAATCCTCTGAAGGTGAAATAGGAACAATGTCTAAAGCACCCATCATCACCATTGAGAATTTCAAATCTTGGAGCAGACGGATTGAAGGTTTTATTAGGTATCAAGACAACATGACTTGGAAGTCTATCACCAATGGCCTTTACAAGCCAAAGATTGCGGCACCGGCTAGAAATGGTGCTATCATAGAGAAGGCTGTTGAAGACTATTCTAATGAAGACCTCAAGCGACTAGAGATTGATAGAAAAGCAATAACTATTCTCATGACTGTCATACCCAACTCCATCATGGTGGGTTTTGAGCATTGTCATTCAGCCAAAGAACTATTTGATGCTTCATCTCAGATGTATGCCAGCTCCAATGACTCCAAGAAAGATTCCCTGAAGCAACAATTTAAGAATTTCACTTATTTTGCTTGAGATACCCTTAGCTAATAATACTTCAGGTATATGGATCCTATCTCTTCATTTCATTATATGGGAATAGCTCTTGAATTAAGAGATCTCTCAAGTTCATGAGTGCGCTCCCAAATGAGTGGACATTCTACTATGTCTCTATCAAGAGGACAAAAAACTTGAACTCGCTCACCATGATTGAACTATATGGCATCCTTGATGGATACCATGTAGAGATGGAAAACAAGAGAGGGCACCAGGTGAGTAGACCCTCAAGCCTTCCTGCTAGCAACACTTTAAAGGTTGCTAAAGGCTCAAGACCACCAACATCAGCAGTACCTGACTTACTCCCAGCAACCATCCTGTTCTTATGGCCATACATCACCTTTACTAAGACTCTAAGGTCTCAACAGGCTTAGTCGAGTCCTTTCCAGGACTGATGTGCCTTTGTCTCAGGAAATGGGTATTTTAGTGATTTTTAGTTTTGCTTTGATGATCTAGAATGTTTCAGCCCAAATGATGTCGAGTACATGGACATTGTCCAACAGATGGCTTTGATAACTTACAGGGCGAAGAATTTCTTCAAGAGAATTGGAAGACAGTTTCCCCAAAATCCAACTAACAGCAAGTTTGGGTTTGACAAGACAAAGGCCAAATGTTACAACTGTAACGAACTTGGTCACTTTGCCAGGGAATGCAAGGCTCCCAAAGCAAATCCGAGAACCTCTCAAGCCTCCACACATCCCACTACACCTAAAGCCTTGGGCAAGTCAACTGAACAACACATAATTGTTGTTGCTCAAGAAGTGAACCGGAGCTTCATGGTAAAGGATATGATTTCTGCTTAAGCATTAATGGCTGGAACTGATGACAGCAAGGTATTTGAACTCCTCTATACTCCAGCTTGTATTACTAAAGTTAAATTGTATTAGAACTACAATATGGAAATAAAATCTGATATTTAGTCTTTGAATATCCTTAATAGTAATTTTAAAAAGGCTGAATGTAACTATGAAATAAAAATAGAAGAGTTAGAGAAAATTACGTCCTTTATAAAACCTGAACATACCAACTATAAGACTCAAATCAAAGATTTAATATCCAAATTGAGTGAGGCTCAATCCCAGCTAGTCACGACTGAGGTTCAAGAAAGGAAGCATTCTATTTCTGAGTAAAACTTCCAAGCCATTATTGCATCATCCTCCCACTCCAAAATCTATTATAGAAAACAAAGGTGGGTTGGGAACCAATGAAATTGCTCCACCACACTCTTATGAGTCTATTAGACAACCAAGATGTGGGACTAAAGAGCAAGAGTTTTCATCTGCTGACCCACCTTCCTATGAGTTAAAGAATGATGCAATTATGGAGACCATCACAGGGAAGAACCAGGTAAATCACTTCTCTTCCACTAGTGATGATCAACCTCTAACCACCAAAACCAAAAGAAACAGGGCTAAGGTAGCCATAAAAACTACCAAGAAAGTGGCTGAGTCCAAGTTGAAAATAGACCCAAAACAGAAGGGTGTGCTCATTTAAGCTGGATTCTACGTGGTTGGAAACTTTGATCCTGGAAAGGTGTGTAGTACTATCACACTTGTCCTGCAGAAGGATCAAAATTTAAAGGGAAAGACTGTTGATGAAGACAAGAAAATCAAGAAACAATAGTCCTCAAATTCTCAAAAGATTAACATTGCATGCATAATATGTGGTTTGCAAAACCATATGGCTAAAGATTGTTTCTACAATCCTGCAAGCACATATTATGAAAATAATGTTAAGAAAGGAGTCAAGGAGGATTTCACATTTGGACTTTATCACATGGTCCAAGTGATGAGGAAAGGAAAGCTTGTTTTAGAAGCAAAGTTACTTTAAGAAGAAACTCATTCTTTCGAAGGTAAAATTGCTTCGGAAGATAAGGCAAAGAAAATTCAAAAGAACAAGAGGTTCATTTGGGACCTTTAAAAACTACTTCGGAAGAAAAGGTGGTGAAGGCTACTTTCGAGAAAAGAGAAGCTTCAAAAGAATGCCATGCTGCTCAAGCTTCAACAAGCTCATCTACACTGATCAGCCAAGGGATAGATTAGAAGATCAAAGAAGAGGTTGCATCCCAAACCTCTTCTTCACAAACATCTATAGAACCCCTATGCATACATTTTAGTTCAATTAAATCCTCATCATTGGAAAAGCCCAAGACCAATAAGGCTTGGATTAATATAAATTTTCACCTTATGTGGAGGGACATCCACATGATAAAAATAACAATATGTGGATTGTGGATAGTGGATGCTCCAGGCATATGACTGGGAACATATCTCTTCTTCAACAATTTCAACATTTTGATGGAGGTCCCGTTCAATTTGGAGGTGAGGCTGGAGGATATATTTTTGGCAGATGGAGTGTATCCAACGACAAGTTAAGATTCGACAAAGTAAACTTTGTTAAACAGATTGAACACAATTTTAAGTGTTTCTCAGTTTTGTGATCAAAAGCACCAAATGCTTTTCACAAAACATGTGTGCATTATCCTCAAAACCGGGATGACAATTCCTTAGGAATTGGTGCTTCTTAGATCTCCCAGGAAAGGAGATATGTATAAGCTGGATATGAACAATGCTTCCCTATTGGATGAAGTATCATGCTTTCTTTCCAAAGTTGATGGTGATAAGTCAACTCTATGGCATAAACGGATTTGTCATGTCAATTTTAAAACCATGAATAATTTGGTTAAAAGTAACTTGGGACATGGTTTGCCTAACAATGGATTTTTCTGCAAAGATAACTGTGTTGCATGTCTTAAAGGAAAGCAACATAGAGCATCTTGTAAATCCAAAGTAGTTAACTCTATCACCACTCCATTACACTTATTGCACATGGATCTATTTGGTCCCATAAGTATAACGAGCATTGGAAGGAAATCATATTGCCTTGTGATTGTTGATGATTTTTCTAGATTTACATGGGTATTTTTTAAGAACTAAATATGAAACCATTGAAACTTTAAAATCTTTTATTCTTAAAATAGAAAATCAAATTGATCACAAGGTTAAGATAAATAGAAGTGATCAGGGGTTGGAGTTTAAGAATCAAGTTTTTGACTTATTCTGTAACTCAAAAGGGATTACTAGACAATATAGTGCTCCTAGAACTCCTTAACAAAATGGTGTTGCTGAGAGAAGAAACATGACACTTATTGAGGCTGCTCGAACTATGTTAGCTGATTCAAAGCTACATCTAACATTTTGGAAAGAGACAGTCAACACTGCATGCTATGTGTAGAATAGAGTTCTTGTAGTTAAGCCCCATGGAAAAACCCCTTATGAGCTATGGAAAAAGAGGTCACCATTCAATGGCTTTCTTAGGTCCTTTGCAAAAGGTGTACCATACTTAACACAAAAGACAATTTGGCAAAATTTGCTGAAAAGTCAGATGATGCTATCTTTGTTGGTTATTCCTCCAACTCTATTGCCTATAGAGTTTATAACATTAAGAATCAACAATTTGAGGAATCATTTAACATTGTTTTCAATGAGCACACTCTTGTGTTTGGGAGAATGGACCTGATCATATTTTTGATTTAGAATTGTTTCCAAACTATTCTAAACCTTCTTGTGAGAATATTTCAGATGGAACAGGTACTCAAATTGATTTTGATGATGATCAGTTGTTTGATTTACCCAAACGTCTTCCAAGTTATCCAATAGTTACTGAAATCAAGCTCCCATAATTATCAGATCTGATGGCATAACTATCTCAAGTGATAGTGGAGCTTCAACAAGTTGTCAACTTAGTGAGCCTAAAAAATCATTAGGTGACAATGCATAATATCAAGCTGATGGAAGTAGCACTCTGAAGGAACAAACAACTGTCAATGCTGCCCCACAGTTAACTGAAACTGATATGTTTCTCAATCGTTCAATCAATCCTCATTGAATGAGTATGAAACAATAGCTAGCCTAAGTGTCCAAGTTCCAGGGCAAAACATGTCCAATTTGGATCTATCTTTGCAACTAGATGTGATTCCTAGGCTTATGATTCAAACACTCATCCAGCTGAGAACATCATTGGAGATGTCTGTGAAGGTTTGAGAACAAGGGGAAAAACTCATAATGGAAATGTATACCTGTACTCATGCTTTTTATTTTAGATGGAACCCAAGAAATTAGAATATGCCTTGAAAGATAGTAGCTGGGTTGCATCAATGCAAGAGGAGTTGCTTCAATTCAAAGGACCAAAGGTTTGGAACTTATGTCCACTACCATCCGGTCAAGTACCAATAGGCACCAAATAGGTTTTTAGGAACAAGACAGATGAGAGAGGCTTGATCATCAAGAACAAGGCAAGACTAGTAGTTCAAAGATACACTTAAGAAGAAGAACTGATTACATTGATGTCTTTGAACTTGTTGCAAGACTTAAGGCAGTGAGGATCTTTCTTGCTTATTTTGCATCCAAAAATTTTACTGTCTACCAAACTTGATGTCAAGTGTGCATTTCTATATAGGAATATAGATAGGGAACTCTACGTGTGCCAACCTCTAGGATTTGAAGACCCACAACACCCCAACTATATGTGCAAATTAGGTAAAGCTCTCTATGGGCTACACTAAGCACCTAGGCTGTGGTATTAGAATTTGTCTTAGTTTCTCCTAATGAATGGTTACACCAAAGGTGCCATTGAAAAGACTTTATTCATAAAGAAGTCTAGGAAAGACATCTTGCTCGTACAAGTCTATGTTGATGACATCATATTTGGTTCCTCAAATGAAAAAATATGCAAAGACTTTGAGAGCATTATGAAAAAGAAATTTGAGATGAGTTCCATGGGGAAATTGGACTTTTTCCTTGGAATTCAGGTAAAGCAAATGAAGGAAGGGTTCTTAATCAATCAATCTAAATATGTATCTAACATATTAGAAAGATTTAATATGAAAGATTGTTAGCTAACTAAGACACCTATACCCAGAAACCATAATCTTTGTCCTAACTCTAACGGGAAGGATATTGATCAACATCAATATGGGGAAATCATTGGTTCTCTGATGTATCTCACAACAGGTAGACCTAATATCATGTTTGCAACTTGCATCAGTGCAAGATATTAGGCTAATCCAAAGGTGTCTCACCTAGTTGCTGCTAAGAGAATCCTTAGATACCTTAAAGGA
The DNA here is from genome assembly GCA_025506515.1 of Flaveria trinervia. Lineage (NCBI taxonomy): Eukaryota > Viridiplantae > Streptophyta > Magnoliopsida > Asterales > Asteraceae > Flaveria > Flaveria trinervia. The sequence goes on from CM046457.1 coordinate 26,490,963, forward strand.
GCACCTAAACTAGGTCTCTAGTATCCAGGAATAACAATTTCATTCTCTATGGCTATTTTGATAGTGACTATGATGGCTGTAACATCGACAAGAAATCAACATCAGGAGGATTTTAATTTCTTGGTGGAAGGATCATCTTATGGCAATGCAAAAAACAATCGTGTGTCTCAACATCTACTTCTGAAACTGAATACATTGGTGCTATTAGTTGCTGCGCTCACTTGCTGTGGATTCAAAACCAGATGATAGACTATGGATTCAACTTCATGAGTACTCCTATCCACGTTGACAACAGTGCTATCTGCATTATAGAAAATCCAATCAAGCACTCCAAGACAAAGCACCTTGACATTAGGTACCATTTCATTAGAGATATTCATGAGAAAAATCTGAATAAGCTAATCAAAGTTGATTAAAATAAACAATATGTTGATTTGTTCCCCAAAGCATTTGATGAACAAAGATTCAAGTATCTTATTACGGCTATTGGGATGAAAAACATTTATTAGTCTATCTCATTTGCAAACCTTTTAAATTGTGTCTTGTCTTTGTCAATACAATCTAAGCCCTGTTACAAAAAGTTTTTCTTCAAACTTTCACTAAGTATATATTCTTCCAAAAAGGAATTAACCCGTGGAAGATGTCATATATATCTTTTGAAGCAAAATTCCTCCAAGGAAAATCTCTTCCTCAGAAGAGTTTTTAGTCCCGGAAGAAGCTTTCTGATATCATATCAGATCTACTTCCGAAGCTTAATAAACTTCTCCACTTAGAAGGCATTCTTACTCTCGAAAGTAAAGTGGATAAATTTAGCTTCAGAAGTAATATTGGCTTCGAAAGAATATTACCTTCGGAAAAGTTTTATACTCGGAAGAAAGCTTTACTGTGTAATGTAAATCTTTTGGGCCTCACTGTGTAAAAAGGTAAAGATTTTCTTAAAGATGTCAAAAATTTTAAATGGATTTTATCTTACCGGCCTTGTCACATCATACCCTAAACCATCACTTCACCTTATCCATCCGCCATTTTCACCCATTTAAATACTTCCGACCCACTCACTTAATCTTTTTACCAATTTTACTGCCAAAGCTTCCTTCGTCTTTATTTTACCTAATTCAACCTCATTTCTGTGCAATCTTTCTAAAATGGCCCTTAACCCTCAACACAACCAAGTCGCACTCCTGGACTCTTCTAAGGATGTTGACTTCACTGAAATCATCTCCTTCCTTACATAATCCACCTACTTCATTGCCCTAACTATCAAACCCACTATTTATTTGAACCACATGGCTGAATTTTAGGGAAATAGGTAGATTGTAACCCTGAACGGATCTAGGGTTCTTCGGTCGAGCATTTGTGGTCAGGAATTAATCATATCTGAACAGATCATCAGGGAGCATCTAGAGCTTTATGATGAAGGCTCTCCTACAGAGTTCCCTAAGGTAGACCTGGATGACACATATACCCAAATGGGATATGGTGGTGATGTGAGCTGGTCAACTGTGTACAAGTTTAACTTCTCCTACAACTGGAAGTTCCTGCTTTACATAGTCCTTCACTGCTTGTCAAACAAGTCTGGGCGATGGGATCAAATCCCATATGATTTATTATGCCTAGTTCGTAGGTTGGTAAAAGGCCTCCATTTAAACTATTTAAGGTTTGTCCTGACCAATATGATAGGAAACCTCAAAGGGAGTCATTTTACATGTATCTCAGGTTCAGCCAGCACATAATCAACTATGAGTTGGACTAGAGTACGGATATCTGGGCAGCTGCTCTACCTGTCCCTCACATGAGGCTAACCATCTTTAAAGTGCTAAAGAGGATGTCCACCAACTTCACTGGAAGACACACTGCACTTTTTTCATGTATGATTGGGGGCATAGCTCCTGGTGACATCCCTGTTGACCCCACTGGTGATGAAACCACACTAGCAACGGCCCCCACAATGCCAAGTCTACCTTCTCACCCCATCAAATTTACCTATCAGAGACGATACAAATGAACCCTTGTTCAATCTCCACTGATTGAACAAGTCCCCCTTTTTCAATCCAAAAAGGCTGTAGTGGAACTTGGGCTCCCATTCAGTCTGAGGTCCCACCTTCCTTCATAATCAATCTCAATATGGGTATTGAGTCTCCTTAGTGTCAATCCCATGAGCTCGAAACCCAAGCTGAAACCATTTAGAATAAGTCACTATACTCTCCTGAGCAGCCAAAAAAGGACAACCTTCTCTAGGCTCAATGTCATTAGACATTGATCAAGGTCCTAGGTCATTAGTAATAACCTTTATATTCTTTACTAACCTTAGAATAGGATCTGATGAGGAGATTATGTCTTTTCAAGGCCATGAGGTTGATCCACAACACCCACCTAAGGATCAATTGAGCCTAGAGAGACCCTTGATCTCTAGCCCCCATCAGCAAGCCCTAACTGAGTGAGTCCCACTGATGTGGAGGGGACTCATGTAGATTCAGCTGCCACTACTAAAGGAGCCTCACTGGATCCTTAGGATAGTGGTAATATTTTTTAGACTGAATCTATGACAACCGTGTCCTTTGATGACTCTGAAAGAGACATCATTAGGTAGGGGAAACTAGGGTGCCAAGAAACCACATTTGGTGGTGAGGATGTACATACTTGGTATGTTACCTCATCTCCTCATGATTCTTTAAAAAGAATATGAGGGAAGTCTGCAACTCACCATAAGAGACCCACTTTCTAAAGTCTCGAACCTCGAATCCAACATTAAGACTTTAAAAGATAGGCCTGGCACTTTGCAACTTGAGATTGAAAGTCTCAAGGCCAAACTAGTTGAGAAACAGACTAAGAGATCTATTAGGCATGTACCAATTCAAGTCTCCTTGACTTGTTCCTTTAGCTCATTAAGCTCTCAAGATGATGCTACCAAAAAGGGGAGAGTGTTCAGAGACAAACATATCAGGAACCATAGAGTTTAGCTCTTTCTACATTGACTTTAAGATATCTTGCTCAACAAGAAACAACTTTCCTTGAGCCTCGTCTAGTCATTCACGAAGTGGACCCAAGGATGCTCAAAGACCTAACCAGGTTCTTTTCCAAGTTCCTGATAAGATCTTTCATTGAGCAACTGAGTCTGGATGTTGCTGTGGCATACTTTGGAGTTGAAGAGCTTCAAAGGTTGAATGCACCTTCTACCACTATCCAAGAAGTTGATCAACCTAATGTCTACATTGAACCCAAGATTGATTTCAAAGGGGAAATGAAGACTGATGGCCCAACAACTAATACAGTTGGCACAGATAGTGCATTCCATGAAATTCCAAAGCTGAAGTCAAAGCCTCAAAAGAATCATTTCAATCTTCCAAAGTTGATATGCAAGCTGCAGAAGGGTTATTTTCTCTATACGATGATCTAATCATCATAGATGCATTTCTTGAACTTGAATCTGAGGTAAGTAGTGAGGACTCTCTTAACTTACCCCTCACTCAAACACCATCATCACATCATGCTCCAATCACCACCTCCCAAACGGAAACCTCTACACAAGAACGTCCTAAGTCTCAGTCTTCCGAAGACATTAAAGGGAAGAGGAAGATGATGACGGAAGAAATTTTGGAGGAAGAGAGGTTGGAGAAGCTGAAAAGAAAATGTAGTCTCCCACTGGGAAGCTACTAGCTGCAAGTAGCAAACTAGTTGTAGCCAACCTGGAGGTTATCAACAATAGAAGGAGGGTGGAGATCATTAACAAGCTTGTCAATCTTGGAGCTATTAGTGAATATGCTCCTGCATCCACTAGAGGAGCTGATTGAGTTAGAAAATGCAACCTTGCTGCGGATTGAGCAAGAAGAAGCAGCTAGGTTGGCCTTAGAGGAAGAAAGGAAGAGAAAGAAAGGAAGAGGAAAGAAAGAAGAAGCTGACCAACAACTCAGGAGTGGAAGGATAGTTTTCCTAAGCTCTATGGGATTCTCTCTTGGGGAATTAACTCCTCACAACAATGATATAATCTTATGGCTTCTCAAGAAAGAAGAAGATCAAATGGAGAAAGAGAGAAGAAGGTTGCTAGGGAGAAGCTGAAAGAGAGGAAGAATGAGGAGGAAGAAGCTGAACTTGCTACCGTCAAGAAGATGGGTGACAAAGCCTGGATGAGAGACTATCTCAGGGCCTATAGCTTTTCTGGTAGGCAAGAGGGTCCCATGTTAGAAAAGACCCTACAATGACATGTCAGTGACATCAAGTCTGATATTTGCTTAGGAAAAAGGAAAGAGATGTATAGGAGAGTACAGGGGATGACCTTAAAACCAACACCTCAACCTCAACCTAAACCAATCCCTTTTCCTTTCCCCATAAAACCCAAACCCTGAACCTCAACCTAGACCAATCCCTTTTCCTTTCCTTATAAAACCCGAACCAACCTTTGAGCCATACACTCCTGAACCCACACCATCAACCTTACCCTCTTCCTCACCTACTCAATCATAATAACCACCTCAACTACCCATCCTTAAACCCAAAACACTCCCTAGAACCCAAACATCATTACCTACTCAACAACCACCCAAGTCATCCTCTAAACCATCCAAACCTCTTTCCTTAGAATAATTCAAGGAGATCTAAATAAAGCTCATCAAATGTATTAGCCTGAGCAATATCTCGTGTGAGGAGGGGTCTATCAAACTAACCTATGTTGATGGCTCCTCATGTTCCCTCACTAGAGAATAATTCCTTCATCTACCAAGAGGAACATTGGACCAGGCTCTCAAACTCTTTGGTCTCAACTCTGACTCATTAAACGAATAAGAGAAGGAGCTAAGAAGAAGGCTGGTGATTATATTAGATTCAAAGAAAGGAGACAAGGTACCAAGTCAGTCCCTTGTGCCTAGGAAGAAAATAATCCAGTGGAGGTTCAAAGACTCTTCTCATAACTTTGTTGTGGAGAGAGATAATGGTGAAGTCAGCAGGCTCAATGCGTCCTCTCTATTACACTTAAGCAGATTTGATATTGCTAAATTAGTAGAGAAGCCATTATCTAATCCTTCTAACTCTGAGATAGCTGCTCACATTAGAAATCATCACAACAGTCTTTATCAGGCTGAGCCGACTGCAAGGGCTCATATTGAAGAAGATTTGAAGTTGAGAGAGAGAGAGAAAGATGAAAAGGAGGGATCAACAATCAATGGCAAAGCCTTTCTTCAGATGGCTGAAGGTCCTGAACTGGAGTCTATAGTTAGATGGGAGTATGAGTATAGCTCCTGTCAACTAACTCTGTATAGAGGGACACAACAGAGGGTGCATATCATTCAAAGTGATAGATTGGATCTCCTGTCAACGAATTATTTGTACAAACTTCTCTCCCTGCTACTAAAAGTTTTAAAAAGCAGAAACAAGTGAGGTTTTGGTAGCATCAGCTTAGGGGAGATTGTTGGATCAAGTAAGGCTAGTGCAACCAAAACTAACACTTAGACAATTTTGATGCAACTAAAGAAGGACTTCTGAAGGTCAAGGTCAAGTTTGATAGAGATTTTGAAGAGAAAATCCAACTTTCGAAGACAAAGTCTTCCTTATTCCGAAGTTCAACACTTAGAAGAAATCTAGACAATGACTTACAAAGTATGAAGACCTAAAGAATGTCTCAAGCATCCGAAGAAGTAGTCTCTTCTAAAGTATAAGTGGCTTCGGAAAACAAGTTCTTTTGAAGCCAATTAACCTTCAGAAGAACTTACTATGAACTAGTGCTCATAAGTATAGACCCTTTGACAATCAATTGCAAATCTCTAAGATACTTCATGGTGCTTTCCACGCCCATGTAATTGGCCATACTTTATTCTACTTTCATTTCTTATTAGTTAGTATAGTTACTGACTTTAGTTAGTGACAAAAGGTAAGCCATGGGCATGTCATGACTAGCAAATCTTAGATAGTATTGTATCTAAGATACCTTACCTTTAGCAATATAGTATTTGCTTTATTCATAGGTTTTTGGCTGGTATCAAAGTATATCCGGCTGTAGATAGTAGTATATATTGTTTCTCATTGTAACTTATGTAAGATGCTTGTAAGAGTCTTATAATAATTTGAGTTGAGAAGTAATATGAAAATTATCTTGAAAATTATCTTCTTGTGCTTTGATTACTTAGTATATTATTATTAACTCTTAGAGGGATTATGCATCATCTAACCGAGTATGATTAAGTGAGTTTAAGAGAAAACATTAGTGTAGAGTGACTATTACTGATCTTGCAAACTTCGATCGGTAAACATATCCAATTTACTTCTGAGAGTAAGAATGCCTTCTAAATGGAGAAGTTTATTAAGCTTCAGAAGTAGATTTGATAGGATATCAGAAAGCTTCTTCTGAGACTAAAAACTCTTCCGAAGATAAGATTTCCCTTGGAGGAATTTTGCTTTGGAAGATATATTAGACATCTTTTGAGGGTTAATTCCTTTTTCGAAGAATTTATACTTAGTGAAATTGTAGATACATGTGTACCTAGTTTAGGAGCTCAAATGTAAAATGTCTTTCATGTCTTACATATATGTAACAAAATGGGTATGAATGAAATGTAATCTGTTGGTGATGCTTATAATGTTTAATATTTCATTGTTTATTGTGTGATAACATATATTGAATTAACTATATAGGTTTGTGGTTGTTTACATAGTTCTTAGTCAATAATGACTGAGAAACATGCTTAAACTAAATCGTGTGAAGTTCTCATGCAAATGGACCATGTTAATAGACCATACGCATGAATACTTCATGCTAATGAACCAGTCGCACGACTAAACTAGGAGACTGGATCAGTCGCACGATTGTGACATGAGATGACTCGGTCGCATGACTGGATCTTCAGTCGTGCTAATGGATCAACCGCATGCTACAGTCGCACGACTGAACCATGCAAATGGTTCAGTCGCACGAATGGAAAACCCTAACCTATAAATACCACTTAATTCATGGAAAAATGTAACAATTCGAATCCCTACGCACAAAATCGTACCCTAGCCGTCCAAAGACCCAAGAAAACCTGTTCCAAGTTCATACATCATAGTTAATCATCTTACAATCGTTCTTACATTTTGATTCGTTCTTAGATCGATTATATTTGCGTTCTCACTGATTAGATCGCCAATCAAATTGGATTCCACACTATTTGTTTTGGTATACATGTAAATCAGTTAGTACTCCGTACCTAAACGGTCCTAACAAGTGATATCAGAGCTTTGGCTCTTGATTTGCGTGTGATTCAATCGATTTTGATATAAAAATCGGGTTTTTCACTCAAAAATTTAATCTTTTTGTGTCAAACAGTGTTTTTTGACGTCTCCAGGTCAAAAAGTTAACGTTTTCCAGCATACGGCAATTAGGGTTCCTGAGAAATTCGTGTTTTTGCGTCAAAGTGTTCAAAACCTTCGTTTTTGCAAAAACAACAGCCTTCGGTCGCACGATTGACTCAATCGCACGACTGGATCCATTCGCACCTCCCATACGCACGATTGAACTCATTCTCCTTGTTTATTCATACGACTGACCGGCTTCATTCGCATTTATGCATGATTAAACCAATCGCACAATTGAATTCATCAGCACTCTTCATTCGCACGATTGAATCATTCATATAAGTTCAATCGCACAAGTGGTCCATTCACACAAGTGAAGTATTTGATTTCAAAATTTTAAAGTTAACAAAATGGAAGAACAATACTCCGCGTTCACTGCTGGTAGAGACACACAGATCCAAAACCTCTTGCTTCTGGAGAATGAGACTGGGAATAATAACAAACCACCTAAGCTAATAACGTTAGATGATTACCCATAATGGAAGCAAGATTTTGAGATCTACCTTAATGGAGTTGATCCTAACCTTTGGGAATCCATGAAACAGGATATGACATGCCGGTTGGTGCAGATGGGGTAAAATTGACATTAGGAGGGATGACTGACATCCAGAAGGCGAAATATAATGCAGAGAAGAAGGTCTATGCCCTGTTAACTCAGTCTATTCCAAAGGATATCTTCCATCAATTTTCTGAGAATAAACAGGCAAAGAAACTTTGGATAGCCTTGGAAAAACGCTATGACGGAAATGCTTCGTTAAAAGCGCTAAAGGCAAAAGCTTTGAAGGAGTTTGAAAACTTCTCTTCAATGGGTAAAGAAAGTTTGGATGATGTAATCGACAACTTCTATCATCTCATGAGTGAGCTGCATATTCATGGAGTTACAACATCAATGGAAGACAAGGTATCCAGCTTGGCGGATGGCTTACCAGAGAAGTGGGATTCGTTTGTATCTAATTTGAGACAAAACAATATATTGGGAAAATTAGACATAAACGATTTCATCTTGAAATTGAGGGAGGAGGAACTTAGGATGAAATACAGGTCACTGAAAGGAACATATGACCAAAATCCTTCACTCTACAATGCCACTCCCACAACAGCCAGTTCAGGAGCATCCCTTTAGACTGCATTTGTTTCAAGTTCAACTACTCCTTCACCAACTATAGCTTCAGGGTCTGACACGTCTGGGACATCAAGTGCCCATTATATTGCACCTGAGGCTAATGCTACCAAGTTAAAGACCGACAACCTCGGGAATATCACTATGGAGGTGGCTAAAGAACATATGGATCTATGGCTGTTGTTGTTCACTCGTATGACGATTTGGTTGCAGGAAAGATTGGTAACTGCCGCATAGTAGATGAAGATTATGAACGGGTTGATGAGAACAAGCTTGAAAGAATGGACGTAATGTGGGCATTGGCAAGTGTTGTGTGGAGAGCTAAAAAATTTGTTAAGAAGACGGGACAAAACTTGATAGCCACTAAAGACACTACTTTTGGTTTTGATAAGTCCGAATTTACCTGTTTCAATTGTGGGGAGAAAGGGCACTTTAAATGTAAGTGTGTAAAGCCCAAGAAGACAGGTAACGACAACCCGTTCTCGACTTTTAATCGTCAGGACAAACCAACTGGTGGAGCTACTCGTCTAGTATGGGGACAAAGGCCTTGACTGCTCAAGGTGATGAAGGACAAGATTGTACCTTCAAATTTGTCCCTCAGGAGAATCTAACATTGCAAATGTCGAGGTCTTGGATGATGATACTGAAAGTGAAGAGGATATCACGGTTGAACTAGCAATGTCAGAAACTAAAGATACTGCGAAAGTGGTCAAACCCTTGATTGAAGAAGATACCAAAATGGCATGTTCAGAATCTCCAGCAGCTGAAGAGTCAACCTCTGCACTGATGGCAGATTCAACTGAATCTTCACAGGTAAGTACTAAAGACCAACTGTTTGACAATCATGCTTGTTGTGAATGTAATAAATTTAGGGAAATCATAGATTTGAAATTTGCTAGGTTATTAGATCACAACAATAGCTTAGTAAATGACTTGCAACTATGCATAGAAGCAAATCACATTTTAGAACTAAATGAGAAAAGTTACAAAGAGAAAATAGAACTGTTGAATAAATAGCTAAGGGAAACCGACGTTATGGCCTTTAACCAAGCAAATGACATTAAATTCTATCTAAACTCCCTAGAAGAAACTAAGAAACAAAAAGGAATTTTGGAAGTCAAAGTAAACTCATTAAAACAAAAACTGCACTGTTGGACTAGTTCTTCTCACATAGTCTAGCACTTAGTGAGAGAACGCAACAACAGGGAGGGTTTGGGTTACAAAGTAGTTCCACCACCACATGAGACCTTGTTGAATGCTAAATGCAAACCAATAAATAACAACCCAATCAAGGATCATGTGGTGTCCACTCCTCTTGTAAGTGATCCAGATTCCACAAGTATTCCATTGAATCTGTCACTAAACAAAAGGAGACCACTTTAAAGTCAAAAGGTAAAATGCCTATTGTTAATTTGGATGAACAATTTGAGAAGGTTAAGGTAAAGTCTGGTTCAAATACGTCTAATTCTGAACCCAAAAAAACCAAACAAGTTAACCAAACATGTGCATCATGTCTAAGTCCAGATAAACAAAAGAGTAAAGATGTTAAAAAGTTCAAACAATTAATTTTGTTAAACAAGATAAAACATCTAAACAAGAAGTGTCAAAACCCAAACAAATTAAAGTCACATGAGTGTCACACACTTCTCCATAGAAATAGTTATACCAACATGTCAAAAGTAGATCATGCTACAACTATGGAAAGCATGGACACATCGCGTCTAATTGTCCTTACTATCAGATACCAAGGAAGAAAGTTGAACTTCATGATCCCAAATCCAGTTCTTCTGAAAGGAGTTCTATGACCCCACCAAGAAGAATTAGTAAACATCAAGTTCAAACCATAAGCCAATCGTCTGTTTATCACAAACATGCCTTACACAAAACTGGCTTATGGAAAGAAAAATCTAGTTCAATGTCTGATAATAAGAACAAGAAGACGAATGATTTTCCCTTACCCTCAAATGGACAGTGGGTGGAAATTATGATGTGTGATGCCTCTCGGTCACCCAAGCCAGTTAAAGCTTGGGTCCCTAACCTCAACTAATGATTTCCTTTGAATGTGCAGGGTGTTCGCTATAGTGCTGCCACAAATACCTGGATCATAGATAGCAGAGCATCTAGGCACATAACTAGGAACCTGGGTATCCTGTCAAACATTAACAAATTAAAGGAGGTCATGTTTCATTTGCTGGAAACAAAGGAGGTACATCACCACTCAAGGGGAAGTGGGAAACCAGAAAGTGAAGTTTGATAAGGTAAACTATGTTCAAAAACTTCAAAATAATTTGCTTTCTGTATACAAAGGCTTTAAGGTAGTATTCGACAACAAGAAGTGCTATGTTTTAAAAAAGGACTATGTGATTCCGGAGGACCAAATCTTAATGTAAGCTTCAAGATATAATGATGTTTATGTCTTGGATCTATCAAAGGCCTCCACAACGGATCATTAAGTTTAGTGCTTCTTGTCAAAGGCTACAGAGAAGGATTTGATCTCCTGGCATGGGAGAATGGGACACATCAATCCACAAAAGATGAACCACTTGATCCAGAATAATCTAGTGCGAGGAGTAAACGTCAAAAACTTCCAATTAACGGATTATTGTGTCGCCTGCAAGAAAGGCAAACAAACTAAGAAGTCTCATAAGGAAAAGAAAGTTCATTCCATAGAACTACCTCTTGAGCTTCTTCACATGGATCTGTTTGGTCCAGTCAGTACAAGGAGCATCGCCGACGACTTATACTGTTATGTAGTTACAGATGACTACTCAAGATTCTCTTGGGTAATGTTTATGAAATCCAAATTTGAAACATTTGAGTCATTCAAAGAGTTAGTAACTACTTTGGAGTCTCTTTACAAGCTAAAGGTAAGACAAGTATGCTCAGACAATGGTACCCAGTTCAAGAACCAATTGATGGAGTAATTCTGCAAAGAAAAGGGAATTGTGCACCAGTACACTTCCGCCTACACTCCACAAATGAATGGAGTTGATGAGAAAAAGAATCGCAGCTTGATAGAGATAGCACAGATAATGCTAGCAGACTCGAAACTGTCCATCCAATTTTGGAATGAGGCAGTTTCCAATGCATGTTACACTTTAAATCTAGCCCTGGTGGTAAAACGTCATGGTAAGACGTGTATGAGTTACTTCAACGACATAAACCAAATCTAGAGTACCCCGAACCATTGGCGCACCTTGCACCGTTTTGAAGAAAACTCAGGAAGGCAAGTTTAGCGAGAAGGCTGAAGATGGAATTTTCCTAGGATACCAACATACCGAATAAGAGAGTTTACAACAACTCAATGGGTCAAGTAGAAGTGTGGTGTAACCTGGACGTTCAGAGATACACCACCCCCCAGCTGGAAAAGGACCCGCATTCTTTTTTGATTATGATGGATTCTTTAAGTCCTTCAAAATCCCTCTCTTCACTCCTGAAGATGAGTTAGCAACCAAAATGATGTATGATGTCTTAAACACACCATCACAAGACTCAACAACATTTGGTTCACAAGGTCAGTCTTCTAGTAACTCAGGGGGAGCACTGGAGGTCAGTGACTCCTCTTATGATGATAAGAAGTAGAAAACATTCAGGTGGATCAGGAGGAACAGGTTCCTACTACTACAAGTACACACGCATCAGATGTTGATGCCTCTGTCACTTCAGAACCCCATACTCCCACTGCCTCAAATACTGAACATGTGGTTCACAATCTGGACAATAAGGTAGTTGTACCCACCACTCTTGGATCTCGACTAAATGTTTATCATCCTCTGGACAATGTCATAGGGGATGTACAATCGGGAGTACAGACAAGAAATCAGCTATATTCAGCTGATTATGCCTCAGTCATGGAAAAGGCTACCTTCATAATGGTGCTTATCAATGTTTTGTGTCTCAATTTGAGCCAAAATATGTAAGTGACGCCTTAAATGATGAGGCTTGGGTTAGTGCCATGCAAGAAGAACTTCTTCAATTCAAGAAGTTAGAAGTATGGACTCTAGTGGATAGACCTAAAGGTGCTAAGGTCATTGGCACTAAATGGGTTTTAAAATGCAAGAAGGATGACCAAGGGGTCATTATCATAAACAAGGCTCGACTAGTAGTTCAAGGATTTCGACAAGTCGAGGGGATTGATTACAATGAAGTCTTTGCACCAGTGGCAAGAATGGAAGCCATCCGTATCTTCATAGCCTATGCATCGTATATGAAGATTAAAGTCTATCAGCTTGATGTGAAGAGTGCATTTCTTCATGGTGAAATCCGAGAGACAGTGTATGTCAGTCAACCCGAGGGATTTGAGGATCCGTATCATCAGGATAGAGTTTACAAGCTAGTCAAGGCTCTATACGGGCTTCATCAAGCCCCTAGAGCATGGTATGAGAAGCTCTCGACTCATCTTGTGAAACACGGGTTTCGAAGAGGAGCGATTGATTGTATATTGTTTATCAAAGAAAAGGATGGTGACTTACTACTTGTACAGATCTATATTGATGACATAATCTTCAGGTCCAAAAATGAAGAATTGTGTAAAGAATTTGAAGTAGTAATGAAGGCAGAATTTGAGATGAGTGCCATGGGAGAAATGAAGTTTTTTCTCGGGTTACAGGTGGATCAAACACCTACAGGAATTTTCCTACATCAAACCAAGTATGTGGGTGATATTCTCAGTCGGTTCGATATGGAGAATGCTTCGGCAGCTGGGACTCCACTTGCTACAAACCACGATATGGCACCCGACGAAAGTGGCGATCTGGTTGATGCCACCATGTACCGAGGAATAATCTGATCTCTCATATATCTCACCGCCTCACGACCGGATATCATGTACGCGATGTGTTTATGCTCCACATATCAGGCGAAACCGAAGGTCAACCATTTCATCGGAGTTAAAAGGATATTTCATTATCTAAAGGGTACTCCGACACTCGGGTTGTGGTATCCTCATGATGATGATTTCGAGCTTACAGCGTATAGTGACTCGGATTACGGCGGTTGCAAAATGAACTACAAGTCAACATTAGCGGGATGTCAATTCTTTAGGAGAAGATTAGTCACCTGGCAGTGTAAGAAGCAGATCTTGGTTGCTCTATCAACCTGTGAAGCTGAATATGTTGCTGCTGAAAGTTACTGTTCACAGATCATTTGGATTCAACAGCAAATGCGGGATTACGGTTTGCAATTCTCTAACACTCCTATTTATGTTGATAACTCTGCTGCTATAGCTGTAACTAAAAATCCGGTCCAACGTCCTAAGACCAAACACATGAGAATTAAATATCACTTTATACGTGATTGTTTTGAAAAACATTTGATCGATGTTGTTAAATAAATACGGATTTTCAACTCGTTGATCTCTACACAAAAGCCTTTGATAAACCACGTTTTCTATATTTGTTAGAGGTCAACGGCGTTAAAAAGAAAAGTGACGTGATTTCCGACGATGACAGTACTTAGTCCGAAAGTTGATTTCATTTTTACTTTTAATTTTTAATTTAATTTAATTTTATTTTATTTCTTCGCCTATTAAAATTCTAAACGCAAAAACATTTTTGGTTTTAGAATTTTAGGGGGAGAATAGGTTAAGTTAGTATTAATTGAGTTGTTTTAATTTCAGTACATATATATAAAAATACGAGGGAGGAGGACAGTCTAGCTAAGAGAAATAAGATCGTATCTGTGATACTGATTCAATGACTATGGAAAATGATAGTACACATGAACAAATAGTTTGGGACTTAAAAGAAGAAATTGTTTAAAATGCAAAATTTGAAGTATAAGTCTGAGAAGTCTAAGCAACAATAAAAGAAAAATGATAGTAAAACTAGCTACTACTAAGGTAACACGATGAAAGTAGACCTAAAGGCTGCTAGATCATTAGATGATGTTCGGTAGATTTAACACAATAGATAAGTAGACCTCATTGTTGATTTAAAGTTCAAACTAAGCTGTTCAACAAGCTGTGGGTTATCATCTTATCCCTGGTTAACTCAATCAACAAAGTTCCAATAAGGGCTGACGAGAAAATAAACACCACAAATGTGTGCAGATGACCATAAAATGAGCAAAGCATATGAAAAATGCAAAAAGCAATCAAGCTAATAACCTATGTTGTAGGTGAGATCTGTGCAAAAAGAATAAATTTCTCAAACAAGAAGATAGGTTGTGTGCCTCTTTGCTGTGCGGTGGCACTGACCTGAGGATAAACATAACCTAATATTCTAGAATTCATTGTTGTTTGCGCCTCTCTGCTGTGCGGTGGCACTGACCTGAGGCTTTGCAGCTCTTTGAAAGCTCTAGAATAGTCTCTTCTTGAATACTACCCGTAGACCGCTCAAAAATCTCCTGAGGAACGTTGATTACCATATAAGCGTGGGATCCACAAATGATTGTTGAAATAATTCAACCTTAAATCATCACAAATCTATGTCAAAAGTCTGTGTATGGATTTAAGAGGACAAGTATACTGACAATCATCGTGGCTGCAACTCTTGAAAGTCAAAACCACTATGTACATCTTGTGACACTAGTATGATTTCCTAGACTTGCTAATGACTCTCGATGAAAACAAGAATCTAGCATCAAAAGGTTTTGGTAACTTGTCCCGAATGATTTGATTTACCTATATGATTCCATAATGAATCGTTCCACTTATGGTCAAAATAACTTGAACACGTCTGTTCGAGAAATAAATCTGTTAGATATCTATCTTAGGATTTCCATCTCACACAAAATTACCAAAAAAAGGGTCAAATGGTCAAAATCATAAGTTAAAAGGGTTAAGTGTCAAATGGTCATAAAGTCAAAGTCATAAGTATGAGCCCATTCACATGACTGGACCATGAGTATGGACCAGCCGTACGATTGGACCATACGTATGAGCCCATTCGCACGACTAGACCATGAGTATGGACCAACCGTACGATTGGCTATATGCATGAGCCCAATTGCACGACTAAACCACACGCATGGCCCAAACGTGCGATTGGACCGTCAGCATGAGTAAACTCACACGATTGGTTCACAAAATGAACCAATCGCATGAATGGAGGTGACTGAATTACACAGTTGCACGACTGACATCTAGTCGCACGAGTGAAGGTGACCGACTATGCCAGTCGCACGACTGATCCTCAGTCGCATGAATCAAGTATGCGACTGGGTTTAGTCGCACAACTGAAGGAAACCCTAGCATAAATAGAGGGGGAGTCGGTCGCAGACATTCATCACCCCAAATCGCACCTAATTGCACGAAGTACCGTTACGCTGCCTGATTTTCATTTGACTATTCTAAACTACTGACTGTTGTGATCTAACGATTGCTAGTGTTTATCCAGGTAATGCGTGATGATTTTCACCCAAAAGTTCAATCAATTCATGCCCTAAATTGACCGAATTGAGCCCTAAACTTAACCGAGACTTAGTTTGCCTAAGAAACCAATAAAACTAAGTACATTGTTAAATTAAAGGTTATTAGGTGTTAGGTCGGTCATTTGCGAGACTAATGACGTCTAACATTAAGTTTTGCTCAAAATTTGAATTTGAATTGAACAAACAGTCTGTCATGCGAATGGACACCTTGATGAATGTATATCGCACGACTGAGCTGGGCGAATGGCTCAATCGCACGACTGAACCATGCGTATGAATTCAGTCACACGACTGGTGTAAACGCATGGGATAGCATACGACTAAGCCCAGTCGCATGCTCAGTCGTACGTATGAGCTCATTTGCACGACTAATTTCAGTCGCACAGTTCATTCGCACGACAGAACAAAAGATTTCAAGTCCAATGTATCAAATTGTTACTCAGTGACACACTCTAACGTTTATCTTCAATGTGTAACAGATGGCGAGTGGTTGGACTATGAGCATGAAGCATAATATCTGTGCTCATCTGAATCTGACCTCCCGAAATGCATCTGATTTCTCTAGCATTATTACATTCTTACTGAGATGGAGGATCTTCCGTGCTATATCGACTCCATGCACCCCGTACCGCTCAGTTTAGCAGCTTTCTGGGAAAGCGCTGTCGTCGACAGATCCTCAGAGCCCCACCGTATCAGGAGCTCCATATTTGGTCAGGCTATAGAGATCACTGAGGACGATCTCAGGACAATTTTGGAGGTTGGGGACGATGCTGACCGTCCTACACGACTACACCCGCTGACTGTACGAGGCTGTTTTCTGCGGGCCAAGTACTCGGGGGATATCAACGCAGGTGTGCTCAACAAGAGCAACCTATGCCTCCAATTTAAGTACTTAGCCCATGTGCTATTGAAAAGCATTGCCTCAAGGAAGGGAGGCTTCGATGAGCTATCAGACCAGATTCAGAACGCCTATGTGGCGTTGGTGCTGAACCATCCGTTTAGCTTCTCCAGGATGATCTTCACTTACCTCGTGGAGAACATCGAGGCGAAGGGCAAGAAGGGCTTTTGCATGTACCCTCGCTTTATGTAGATGATTATTGACCAAAAGCTCCCTTCGCTGCCAAAGGAGAAGGAGGATGCCGTGGTGCTCGAGGTGATGGACGATACTACCTTGGGCAGGATGAAGGTGTATAGGGGGAAGCAGGTGAACCCCCTGTCAGGCGACTGTTTGGGCATTTGGCCCGTGATGACTACGTGGCGCCGTCACGAAGGAAGTGGTGCCATGATGACAACGACTTTGACACTGAGCACATTGTGCTCCCTGCTGATGCTTTTGATGATGATGATAGTGGTGATGGTGGAGACACTAGCCCCAATCCATCTAGGGCCATCACTACAGATGTTACACCTCCATCACCCACTCATGGAGAAGCTGATACAGCTGGATTCCATTAGGATTTCTATCCTGATGAGGAGGAGGAGGAGGATGAGGATCCGTTGACTCGTACGGTGGGTAGTAAGGGGTTGCCACCGAACGAGGGATTCAGGCGGTTGGTGGACGCCCGGTAGAGTCTGGGGAGACTATGATTGATCCTACCTACACCCCAGCTCGGCCTAACATCCCAGGGGGAGCATCCTCTTCGAGGGGTTTGAGGAAAAAGAGGATGGCTCAGCCCCACGGGATGAAGCCCAAGAGACAAAGATACACATTGATCACTACCTCTTCCCCTACTGCCACCATAGCTACCACCACCACCACTACCTCACCCACCACCACTACTACAACACCACCCACCATTACTACCATACCTCCACCTACCACTACCTCACCCACCACCACTACTACCACTCCACCCACTCATATACCACCACCCATATTCACCACTGCCACCACTACCACCACCAGCCACCAAGCAGGACCATCATCCCAGCCATCCTTCACTACAGGATCATCTCTACCGCACATTAGGGTAGAGGAACAGCTGTAAGCACTCAACCGAATTGTGCTGAAGCTGTTGGCAGCTGATGAAGAGCGAGCTGCCCAACTATGTCAGCTTGCGGAGCTTAATACTACCCAAGCTCAGCAAATATCTCAGCAAGCTTAGCAGATCGCCCAACTCAAGGTGAAAAATGACCAATCAGCTAAAAGGATTGGTGAGTTGAAGACTGCTAACAAGACCATCATACTCAGGCTCAAAGGAACTAAAGATGAGCCTTTCAAGATCAGAGAGGGAGATGATGATGATGGGGATAATGATGAGGATGAGACAAACGAAGGAGGTGATGATGGAGCAGGAGAGGAAGAGGGAGGAGATGATGAGGAAGGAGATGATGTGGCTGAATCAGATGCCACACACGCCAAAGAAAGACGCTCCAAGAAGGCACAGGATCAGGGAGCTTCGTCCTTAGCCCCGCCTGCAGAAGAGCACATGATTCAAGATAAAAGTAATGCTTAGATGTTTATGTAATTTTAAATCTTATGTAATTGAGTCATGTATTAAACTAATGTACTTAATGTTTATATATATGTATTTGCTATTTAACTGTCTTGATTATTGACAAATGATTGATGTGTTAAATATTTAAATCAAGCAGATCAACCATCTCAACAAGACCAGTATGATGTTACTCCTTTACAGCAAATCAAGTCTCAATTCACTATGATACTTGATTTGCAAGGGATTGTCAGGAGGTTTGTGAGTTATACTCCTAAAGAAGGAGAAATAATTCATGACCTTACTGATGAGCAACTTGCGGAGATGTTTCAGCTAAATCCGGATGAAATTGTCAAGGATGCCCTTACCGTTGACATGGATAGTGACAACGAGCCTAATGATGTGGACAAAATAGAGATTAAAGATGTCACAGCCTAGCATTATTCAGAGTATGCTGATAGAGAGGGAAATGTTATCCCCAATCTGGGTGACACTCTTGTTAGTGATACATTTGAAAAACTGGATCAGATAGAACAAGAGTCCAGAAGAATAAGGATCAAGCCCAAGCCTCAGACGCTGATGTCAACATCAATAAGGCTGAATGTGCGGCTTGTTTTGCAGAGATCCGAGCCCAACGCACTGCTCCAAAGCCGTGTGCCTACACCAAGCTCTACAAAGTGAAGAAGCATCTAAAGGTGTCAGGAAAGATTATAGCATGGGCATATTTTGAGGATCTAAATATCTATGCTTTCAAGAGGGAGAAAGGAATAGAGTACTTTAGATTCCCACATGATCTGAAGACTCTCCCTGGTTTTGAGCTCAACCAGCTGGCCAAACTAAAGTTGCTATATGCTAACCAAAAATATGTCCGGCTGGTTTGAGGTTGCGTTGAGAAAAGAGTACCACACCAGGTGGGTTAACTTCAGACCTTAACAACCGACGAGGTACATCAGACAGTCTAAAATTAATTCCATTACTGGAAAGCCAAAGATAGTGCTGAAGTGGAGTCGTCCGCGCACAATGTCAAGAATCCCTCTAAGGGAAATGCCATAGGACTTCACTCCACACTTTAAGTGGTGGTACTATGATTGGAGAACAGGTGAAGCTGTTATAGTCTTGCAAAAAGAGGGCCAAATGGATACTATTCGGGTATTTGACCCAATATGGCTAACTAACTTATCTGCTGATGATGTATACACATTGTACAAGTGACCACTATTTTATGATTTGCAAGACATTGTATAAGCCCTCTAGTTTCAAAATGTTATAAGGCTCTGTTTTGCATTTGAAATACATGTTGAGCTACAAGAGAGGAGAAGTACAAGAAGTTTGAAGAGCTGATGAAGAATGTTAGACAATGATGAAAACAAGGTCCAAGGGGGAGTTTGTAGATACATGTGTACCTAGTTTAGGAGCTCAAATGTAAAATGTCTTTCATGTCTTACGTATATGTAACAGAATGGGTATGAATGAAATGTAATGTGTTGGTGATGCTTATAATGTTTAATATTTCATTGTTTATTGTGTCATAACACATATTGAGTTAACTAAATAGGTTTGTGGTTGTTTACATAGTTCTTAGTCAATAATGATTTAGAAACATGCTTAAACTAAATCGTGTGAAGTTCTCATGCGAATGGACCATGCTAATGGACCATATGCATGAATACTTCATGCTAATGAACCAGACGCATGACTGAACCAAGAGACTGGATCAGTCGCATGATTGTGACATGAGATTGACTCGGTCACACAACTAGATCTTCAGTCATGCGAATGGATCGACCGCATGCTTCAGTCGCACGACTGAACCATGCAAATGGTTCAGTCGCATGAATGGAAAACCTTAACCTATAAATACCACTTAATTTGTGGAAAAATGTAACAATTCGAATCCCTATGCACAAAATCGTACCCTAGTCGTCCAGATACCCAAGAAAACCTGTTCCAAGTTAATAGATCGCAGTTAATCATCTTAGAATCGTTCTTAACATTTTGATTCATTCTTAGATAGATTATATTATGTAAATCAGTTAGTATTCCGTATCTAAACAGTCCTGACATAAATATTAAAGAAAACTTTTTGTAACGGGGCTTAGATTGTCTTGGAGTGCTTGACTGGATTTTCTGTTATGGAGATAACACTATTGTTGTCAATGCGGATAGGCATACTTATGAAGTTGAATCCATAGTCTATCATCTGGTTTTGAATCCACAACAACTAAGCACAAGAAGTATCAGCAGCAATGTATTCAACTTCAGCAATAGATGTTAAAACACAGGATTGTTTCTTGCATTACGATAAGATGATCCTTCCACCAAGAATTTGACATCCTCCTGATGGTGATATTTTTTCAATGTTGCAGCCACGATAGTCACTATCAGAATAGCCATAGAGTTTGATATTGTTGTTCCTTGGATACTAGAGACCCAGTTTAGGTTCTCTTTTGAGGTATCTAAGGATTCTCTTGGCAGCAACTAGTTGAGATGCCTTTGGAGCAGCCTGATATCATGCACTGATGCAAGTTGCAAACATGATATCCTCCCCCTCAGAGTCAAGACAAAGATTGTGGTTTTTGGGTATAGGTGTCTTAGTTGGCTTACAATCTTTCATATCAAATCTTTCAAATATGTTAGATACATATTTAGACAGATTGATAAAGAACCCTTTCTTCATTTGCTTTACCTGAATTCCAGGGGAAAAGTCTATTTTTCCTATGGAACTCATCTTAAATTTTTTCTTCATAATGCTCTCAAAGTCTTTGCACATTTGGTCCTTTGAGGAACCAAATATGATTTCATCAACATAGACTTGTACGAGCAAGATGTCTTTCACATACTTCTTTATGAATAAAGTCTTGTCAATGGTACCTCTGGTGTAACCATTCTTTAGGAGAAACTAAGACAATGTCTCATACCACAACCTAGGTGCTTGGTACATCCCATAGAGAGCTTTATCCAATTTGCACACATAGTTGGGGTGCTGTGGGTCTTCAAATCCAGGAAGCTAGCACACATAGACTTCCTATCTATATTCCAATGTAGAAATGCACACTTGATATCAAGTTGGTAGGCAGAATAATTCTTGGATGCAACATAAGCAAGAAATATCCTCACTTCCTCAAGTCTTACAATAGGTGCAAAGAAATCAATGTTTTTATTAGTTCCTTATTCTTGAGTGTATCCTTGAACTACCAGTCTTGCCTTGTTCTTGATAATCAAGCCTCTATCATCTCTCTTGTTCCTAAAACCCATTTGGTTCCTATTGGTACATGTTCGGATGATAGTGGACATAGGTTCCAAACCTTTTCTCTTTTGAATTGAAGCAACTCCTCTTGCATTGATTCAACCCAACTACTATCTTTCAAGGCATCTTCTACTTTCTTAGGTTCCATCTGGGATGAAAAGCATGAGTACATGCAGACATTCCTATTATGATTTTGCGCCTTTTTTTCACACCTTCAGAGACATCTCTAATGATGTTCTTAGCTAGATGAGTGTTGTGAATCCTAAGCCTAGGGATCACATCTAGTTGCAAAGATAGATCCAAATTGGACATTTTTTGCTCTGGAACTTGAACACTTGGGCCAGTTGTTGTTTCATACTTATTCAATGAGAACCGATTGAATGAATGAGAAACAACATCAGTTTTAGCTGACCATAGGGCAACATTGATCGTTGTCTGTTCCTTCAGAATGCTACTTTTATTAGCTTGGTGTTATGCATTGTCACATGATGAGTTTTGAGGCTCACTAAGTTGACAACTTGTTAAAGCTCCACTATCCCTTGAGATAGTTATGCTATCGGATCTGAAAATTATAAGAGCTTGATATTCAGCAACTCTTGGAGAACTTGGAAGATGTCTGGGTAACTCAAATAGTTGATCATTATCAGAATCACTTTCAATACCTGTTCTAGCTGAAAGATTCTCACAAGAAGGTTTAGAATAGTTTGGAAACAATTTTAAATAAAAAGTATGATCAGGGTCATTCCCCCTAACATAAGGAGTGTGCTTATTGACAACAATGTTGGATGATTCCTCAAATTCATGATTCTTGTTATTATAAACTCTATAGGCAATAGAGTTGGAGGAATATCCCGCAAAGATGGCATCATCTGACTTTTCAACAAATTTTGCTAAATTGTCTTTTGTGCTTAGTATGGTACACCTGCTGCCAAAGGACCTAAGAAAGCCATTGAACGGTGGCCTCTTGTTCCATAGCTCATAAGGGGTTTTTCCATTAAGCTTAACTACAAGAACTCTATTCTACACATAACATGCACTGTTGACTACCTCTCCCAAAATGTTTGATGCAGCTTTGAATTAGCTAAAATAGTTCGAGCAGCCTTAATAAGTATCCTGTTTCTCCTCTCAGCAACACCATTTTGTTGAGGAGTTCTAGGAGCACTATATTCTCTGGAAATCCCTTTTGAGTTAAAGAATGAGTCAAGAACTTGATTCTTAAACTCAGTCCATTGATCACTTCTAATTATCTTAACCTTATGATAAATTTGATTTTATATTTTAATAATAAAAGATTTTAAAGTTTGAACAGTTTCATATTTAGTTCTTAAAAAGAATACCCATGTGAATCTAGTAAAATCATCAACAATCACAAGGCAATATGATTTCCTTCCAATGCTCATTATACTTGTGGACCATCCATGTACAATAAGTGTAATGGAGTGGTGATAGAGTTAACTACTTTGGATTTATGAGATGCTTTATGTTGCTTTCCTTTCAGACATGCAACATAGTTATCTTTGAGGAAAAATTACTTTTTAGACAAACCATGTATCAAGTAGTTTTATCTAATTTATTCATGCTTTTAAAATTGACATGACACATTCGTTTATGCCATAGACTTGAATCATCACTATCACTTTACAAAAGAAAGCATGATACTTCACCCAATGGGGAAACATTGTTAATATCCAGCTTGTACATATCCCCTTTCTTGGAGATCTAAGAAGCACCAATTCCTGAGGAATTGTCATCTCAGGTTTGAGGATAATGCACTCTTGTTCTGTGAAAAGCATTCCGTGCTTTTGATCACAAAACTGAGAAACACTTAACCAATTGTGGTCAAGTTGTTTGACAAAGTTTACTTTGTCAATTCTTAACTTGCCATTGGATAGACTCCCTCTGCCAAAAATGTATCTTCTAGCTTCACCTCCAAATTTAATAGGACCTCCATTAAAATGTTGAAATTGTTGAAGAAGAGATCTATTCAGAAACAAGCAACTTTTCTTTGGAAACAAGCTTTCCTTTCCTCATCACTTGGACCATGTGATAAGGTCCAAATGTGAAACCCTCCTTGAATCCTTCTTTCTTAACATTATTTGCATAAAGTGTACTTGCAGGATTGTAGTAACAATCTTTAGCCATATGGTTTGCAAACCACATATTATGCATGCAATATTAATCTTTTGAGAATTTGAGGACCGTTGTTTCTTCTTTTTTTGGTCTTCATCAACAATCTTTCTCTTTATTTCTGATTCCTTTTGCAGGACAGGTGTGATGGTACTACACACCTTTCCAAGATCAAAGTTTCCAAGCACTTGGAATCCAGCTGAAATGAACACACCCTTTTGTTTTGGGTCTATTTTCAACTTGGACTCAGCCACTTTCTTGGCAATTTTTCTGGCTGCCTTAGACCTGTTTGTTCTGGATTTTTAGGGGTTGATCATCATCGATGGAAGAGGGTTGACTTACTTGGTTCTTCCCTGTCATGGTCTCCATAGTAGCATCATTCTTCAACTCATGGGGAGGTGGGTCAGCAGATGGAACCTCTTTCTCTTAAGTCCCACACCTTGGTTGTCTAATAGACTAACAAGAGTGTGGGTGGAGCAATTTCATTGGTTCCTAACCGACCTTTGTTTTAATAATAGATTTTTGAATGGGAGGATGATGCAAGAATGGCTTAGAAGTTTTACTCAGAAATAGCATGCTTCCTTGCTTGTGCCTCAACCATGACTAGCTGGGCTTGACCCTCAACCATGACTAGCTAGGCTTGACCCTCAACCATGACTAGCTGGGCTTGATCCTCACTCAATTTGGAGATTAAATCTTTGATTTGAGTCTTATAGTTGGTATCTTCATGTTTTGAAAAGGACACAATTTTCTCTAACTCTTCTATTTTCATTTTATAGTTATATTCAGCCTTTTTAAAATCATTCTAAAGGATATTCAAAGACTCAATATTAGATTTTATTTCCATATTGTAGTTCTGATATAGTTTAACTTTAGCACTACAATCTGGAGTACAAAGGTGTTCAATACCTTGCTGTTATTAGTTTCAGCCATCAATGCATGAGCATGAGTCACATCCTATACCATGAAGCTTTGGTCCATTTATTGAGCAACAACAGCTGTGTGTTGTTAAGTTGACTTCCTGGAGGCTTTATGTGTAGTGGGATGTGTGGAGGCTTGAGAGGTTCCCGGATTTGATTTGGGAGCCTTGCATTCCCTGGCAAAGTGACCAAGCTGGTTACAGTTGTAACATTTGGCCTTTGTTTTGTCAAACCCAAACTTGTTGTTAGTTGGGTTTTAGGGAAACTTCCTTCTAGTTCTCTTGAAGAAATTCTTCTCCTTATAAGTTATCAAAGCTATCTGTTGGACAATGTCCATGTACTTGACATCATCTGGGCTAAAAAATTCTAGATTATCAAAGCAAAACTGAAAATCACTAATATGCCCATTTCTTGAGACAAAGGCACAGTTGTCCTGGAAAGGACTTGATTCAGCCTATTGAGACCTTGGAGCCTCAAGAAAGGTGATGTATGGCCTAGAAGAACAAGATGGTTGTTGGGAGTAAGGAGGAAGGCTTAAGGGTCTACTCACCTAGTGGCCTCTCTGTTTTCCATCTCTTGATGGTATCCATCAAGGATGCCATATATTTCACTCATAGTGAGAGAGCTTAGGTTTTCTGTCCTCTTGATAGAGACACAGTAGAACGTCCACTTTCAAGAGCTATTCCCATAGAATGAAGGGAAGAGATAAGATCTATATACCTGAGGTATTGCTGGCTAAGGGTCTTTCGAGCAATATAAGTGAAAGCACTTGGAATCTAGCTGAAATGAACACACCTTTTTGTTTTGGGTCTATTTTCATATTGGACTCAACCACTTTCTTGGCAGTTTTTATGGCTGCCTTAGCCCTGTTTCTTCTAGATTTGGTGGTTAGGGGTTTATCATAACCGGTGGAAGAGGGTTGACTTACCTGGTTCTTCCCTGTCACGATCTCCATAGTTGCATCATTCTTCCACTCATGGGAAGGTGGGTCAGCAGATGGAACCTCTTGCTCTTCAGTCCCACATCTTGGTTGTCTAATAGACTTAAAAAAGTGTGGGTGGAGCAATTTCATTGGTTCCCAGCCCACCTTTGTTTTAATAATAGATTTTTGAGTGGAAGGATGATGCAAGAATGGCTTGGAAGTTTTACTCAGAAATAGCATTCTTCCTTGCTTGTGCCTCAACCATGACTAGCTGGGCTTGAGCCTCAACCATCACTAGCTGGGCTTAAGCCTCACTCAATTTGGAGATTAAATCTTTGATTTGAGTCTTATAATTGCTATATTCATGTTTTGAAAAGGACACCGTTTTCTCTAACTCTTCTATTTTCATTTTGTAGTTATATTCAACATTTTAAAATAACTCTGAAGGATATTCAAAGACTCAATATCAGATTTTATTTCCATATTGTAGTTTTGATATAGTTTAACTTTAGCAATATAATCTGGAGTACAAAGGTGTTCAAATACCTTTCTATCATTAGTTCCAGCCGTCAATGCTTGAGCATGAGTCACATCTAATACCATGAAGCTCCGATCCATTAATTAAGCAACAACAGATGTGTGTTGCTCAGTTGACTTCCCAGAGGCTTTAGGTGTAGTGGGATGAGTGAAGGCTTGAGAGGTTCCTGGATTTGAATTGCGAGCCTTACATTCCCCGATAAAGTGACCAAGTTGGTTACACTTGTGACATTTGGCCTTTGTTTTGTCAAACCCAAACTTGTTGTTAGTTAGGTTTTGGGGAAACTTCCTTCTAGTTCTCTTGAAGAACTTCTTCGCCCTATAAGTTATTAAAGTCGTATGTTGGACAATGTCTATGTACTCGACATCATCTAGGCTAAAACATTCTAGATTATCAAAGTGTAACGTCTGGTTATTTTTAAAGACAAAGAAAGAAAGAATAAAGTGAAGAAAAAGAAGGAAAAGAAAATAAAACCCAAGTCCAGGGGTTAAAAGTGTCAAAAGGAGAAAATTTTTGAAAAGTTAGTGATAAAGGTGGCATGGCCGCCCATCACTTTCTCTACACACAATTCTCGGATTTCTTTAGAGAGAGAGAGTAGCTGGAAGCAGAGAACTCTTGCTTCGAAGAGAAACAAGAAGAAAGATTCGAATTCAAGGTAAGAATTCATGGTTTTATGGTGTTCATAACTGGCCTTGCCTCGGGTGTTTGCTTATGTATGTTTGTATGTGTTCGAATGTGTGTCTTAGTGAGTTTCTAGGTGGTTGAACTCAATTGCAAACAAGTTTGGAGGAAGCCATACTCAAGAGCTGCAAAGGTGAGTTCAAGAAACCCTTTTTTACTGGTTTTTAATTGATTTTGGGGCTGGAAATGCATGAATGTATGTTTTCATTAAAATGGGTTTCGGACCCCTATGATTAATTGTGTGTATGTTGATTTTATGATGTGATGTATGGCTATATTCATGCTTGATGATGGTCTTTCTAGGGCTTAGAAGGTAAGATTTAAGCTTGGAACATGATAGATGGTGATTGGGAACTGAGATCTAATGTTTAGAGCTCCTATGGTTAAGTTTTAGCAACTGCCTAAGTATGCAGAAGAAATGCGGATGAGTATGGAAGTTAATGCGGATGAGCATTAACTATTAAGTCAATGCGGATGAATATGGAAAGTTAATGCGAATGACAGCTAATGCGGATGAGCATTAACTGCTAAGGAAAGTCAATGCGGATGAGCATGGAAAGTTAATGCGGATGAATAGTCAATGTGGATGGACATTTACCACCAAGTAAGGGAAATGCGGATGAGTAGTGGGAAATGCGGATGAAGTAAAAGAAATGCGGATGTACTATAGCAAATGTGGATGAAGGAAAAGGAAACGCGGATGAACTAAGACAAACGTGGATGAACTAAGACAAATGCAGATGAAGTAAGACAAATGCGGATGAACACTTAGAATAGTTTGACTTTCGGGGGGAAAGAGAGATTTAGGATTGACTTAGGATGTTCGGGGGGGGGGGTTCATGTAAGCTGACTTTTGAGGTCATATATGTTATGATGGCATGTTATAATAAATGTTTGATGCTTATGCATGATGGTATGTATGATGTATGTTATGTTGCATGATGCCTGTATGATGATGTTAATTGTGCATGTTGATGTTCCTTATTATGATGTATGTTTATCTTTCCCGTGGCTTTACGTGTTATAGTTGTGAAAGAAATGATAAAGTAATATGTAACGTAAAGTGAAAGAAAATGAAAGATGTACATAATGATAGAGTGCATGCATTAATAAAAGAGAAAGTGTAGAAAAGCTTGCAAGATAAAATGTACGGAGGTGCACGACTCTAAACTGTCGTAAGCTCAACTATGTGTGGTTTAGCTATCCCTTAAGGATACACACAGGGGTCCAGTCTTTGTGACTGACTAGTGATATAGTACATGGTTTATAGTGATTACTCACCCCAATGCTGGTGCCAGGCTATGTGCGTTATGGAAGTCATTTATGATCTTCTGCCTAGTATCCGCTCGGTGCATACGTTTGGGGTGTAGTATACAGATGGGATCTTTGTCGCTTACCCCGGTTGTGGTGCCAGGCTATGTGCGTTATGAAAGTTATTTATGATCTTCGGCCCAGTACCCGCTTTGTGCATACGTTTGGGGTATATCTGATGACACTGATCCGGAAAAAGATAAAGAGATAAAGAGATATAGAGATAATGAAAGAAAGTTAATGAACGAATGATGAAGATAATAATGATATTATCTATGTGTACGTACGATGTGTGATCATGTACGACAATATTGTATGATTTAAAATAACGTAAAGTATGTTTTATATTAAAACTAGAACTCACTCAACAACGCTAACTTTTTATACATTTTCCGATTGCCAGGTGAGCATTGCTGAGGATGGCACGGGGCAGCTACTTGGCATTTTGGATAACATTCTTTTGTTAATGATTTTGCATTGTAATGCGAACAAATGAAAATGTGTAATGAATGATTGTATTAACTTGTAAAAGTAGTTATTATGAAATGAAAAGTTATTTAAATGTTCCGCTGCAATGTATTTTTATGAAAGTTAAATGTAATTATATGTTTTGTGAGCAATGATTGGCCAACTATAAGCGTCCCGGGAACGGGGCCTTGCAAGTTGGTATCAGAGCCAAAGTTTAAGTGAAACGGGTAAATTTCCGAAATAAACCAAAACTTAAACTGAGATGGGACGGGTAAGGGAAGAGATGCCAGTTCGAGTAGTTACGTGCCATCAGGCATTTTCTTAATGTTAACTGGTATTATGTGCGCATGTGATGCGGTTATGTGTTGCTGGTAGATTTAGATATTGATGTAGTCAGGACAGGTAATGCTTGGGGTATGAAGAGTAAAGTAAGTGGCTAATCATAATTGGCCACTGTAATTAGGGAGTTACTATACTTGACATAAACTGAGTTGTCCCCTTGAATGACCGTGTCGGTGTTTGAATCTTTCAATGTGTGTGTGAGGATGGCCGGTGGTAGATCATCTAAAGCTTCACGTGATGGAGGTCATGGTGCTAAACCACGGGTCATGAGGGGAAGACCTAGAGTCGAAAAGGTGGTTCATGAAGAACCAGAGACCCCTCACCCGAGGGTGGTGATGAGAGTGCTAACTTAAGGGCCTTAGTGAAGGAGGCTGTTGTGGAGGAAGTGCATCAGGTCATGCAGACGATCCTATCGTCTGTGGTGACCAAAGTGATAAAGGCTGTTAGTGATCGGGAAAGAAGTAGACCTACAGGCGAAAGGAGATAGCCCGAGACTAAGACGGTTCCATCTGATGATGAAGAAGAGGAGGAAGAAGAAGAGCCAGCGCCGGAGGCGGCATGAGGCTGTAACTGCAAGGCGTTTCAACGATGCAAGCCCCCTACTTTTGATGGTAACGGCACTGTTGCTGCTGCTCACCGATGGATGAGAGAAATGGAAGCTGTTTTGAATATTAGCGAGTGCCGGGAGGATCATAAAGTGAAGTTCGCTGCCCACTCTTTCATGGACTTAGCTTTATGATGGTGGGACAATATCGTCCAAGCTGAGGGTAGTCGGGCTATTGGGAGGATGAGATGGTTTGAACTGAAGAAGTTGGTGATTGAGGAGCTTTGTCCTCATCGGGAGATGGATAAGGTTGAGAGGGAGTTCCTGCAGTTGGAGGTGGGGATGATGATACATCAGCAATACACCACCAAGTTTAACAAGATGGCACGTCTGGTGCTGGACCAAGTGACGCCTTTGTCACGAAAGATTAAGAGGTACATTTAGGATCTGCCGGTGGATATCTGTAGGCACATGATCGCTGCCCGACCAAGAACGTTTAGGTCGGCGGTTGATTTGGCAGGGAAACTATATGATGAAAGAATGGTGGTGGTGGCCGAAGGTGGTAAGAAGAATGGTGGAGATCGGAATTGGAACGGAAAGCATTTTGGGCATGGCGGGGCCACTCCAAGTAACAAGGGTGCACAGGTGGATGACCGGCGTGTGGTCACATCCGGTGCAAGGTCGAGAAGGTGTGTCAAGTGTGGACGAGAACACACCAGGGAATGTAGATTAAGAACCAATGTCTGTTTCTGTTGTGGAAGAACGGACATGTGGCGAAGAACTACAGCATGAGGAAGTGTTATTCTTGTGGGGAGAAAGGCCATATGAGCACAGATTGCAAGAAGCCGAGGGCTGAGGGTTCCGGGGCGAAGAAGACCGGAGGTGAAGAACCGAGGGCGAGTACCAGAGCGTTTACGATGACGCAAGAGGAGGCTAGGACAGACCCTGATGTTGTGTCAGGTACGTTTCTAGCAAGCAAACTTTAGCCTCCGTGTTATTTGATTTGGTGCCAATAAAAGTTTTATTTCTGCAACTTTCTGTGCTAAACTACTTATTAGTAATAGGAGTGTGATGTGCCTTTTGATGTAGAACTACCATAGGTAAGTCTACCATGATTTTTGAGGTGATGGAAGGTTGTGATGTGGAATTAGAAGGTCATAAGTTTCCGGTTAGACCATTCGTGATGACCTTAGGTGGTTTAGATGTGGTTCTTGAGATGGATTGGTTAGCGGACTATGAGGCGAACATTGTGTGTCGCAAGAAGATGATTCGTTTAACAGCGCCTGGCGGGAGTTCAGTAACAGTGTATGGGGATCGGGTCACGATGATCCCGAAAGTGATTTCGATGGCGGTGGCGGGAAAGTGTATGAGGCGTGGATGTAGCGCCTACTTGGCTTATGGCGCCAACACCACAACTGTCTGAAGTATCAGTTGTGTGTGACTTTCCAGACGTGTTCCCAGAAGACTTACCAGGAGTGCCACCTGATTGAGAGATCGAGTTTCAGATTGATCTGATACCAGGTGCCTAACCTGTTGCCAAGGCACCGTATCGGTTGGCTCCGACTGAGATGAAAGAGTTGATGGAGCAGTTGCAAGAGCTGCCTGATAAGGGGGTTATTAGGCCGAGTATCTCTCCCTGGGGTGCTCCGGTCTTATTTGTGAAGAAGAAAGACGGTAGCATGAGGATGTGTATCGACTACCGTGAGCTGAATAAGTTGACGTTAAAGAATCGGTATCCGTTACCAAGAATTGATAATTTGTTTGATGAGCATCAAGGTGCCAGTTGGTTCTCAAGGATAGATCTTCGATTGAGCTACCATCAGTTGAAAGTGAGGGAGCTGGATATCCCTAAAACAGCTTTTCGCACATGTTATGGTCATTACGAGTTCCTGGTTATGTCATTTGATTTGACCAACGCACCAGCTGCTTTTATGGATTTGATAAACCGAGTGTGTCGGCTGATGTTAGATAAATCAGTGATTGTGTTTATTGACGATATCCTGATTTATTTGAAAAGCAAGATTGAGCATGCCAGTCACATTCGGGATGTTTTGGAGACGTTGAGAAAGGAGAAGTTGTACGCTAAGTTCTCCAAGTGCGCATTTTGGTTGCGCGAGGTTCAATTCTTAGGTCATGTGGTGAATCCTGATGGGATAATGGGGGACCCGGAAAAGGTGGAGGCAGTGATACAATGGAAGTCTCCAAAGACGCCATCCGAGATTCGTAGTTTCTTGGGTTTGGCGGGCTACTATAGAAGATTCATTCAAGACTTCTCTAAGATCGCTTCTCCACTAACTAAGTTGACTATGATTGTAGGAGTTGGTTGTACCTGAACATGAGTCAGAGGAGATGGTTGGAGCTCATAAAAGACTATGATTGCAAGATCCATTACCATCCGGGCAAAGCCAATGTGGTGGCAGATGCCCTTAGCCGGAAAGAGAGACCCGAACCGATTCGGGTGAAAGCTTACCAGTTAATCATGACCTCTGATGTGATGAAGCGAGTCAACGAGTTTCAAGATGAGGCATTTAAAGAAGATCGTCTCAACTCAGAAAGAATGAGAAGTCTTTTCACGGAGTTGGGTGAAAACACACTTGGTGCTAAGACCAATTCGGGCGGATGTGGATTCCTCGTTATGGGGATCTACGTATGAAGATTATGGATGAAGCTCATAAGACTCGATACTCTATTCATTCTGGTGCTACAAAGAGTACCAAGACATGAAGAAAGATTATTGGTGGTCGGGTATGAAGCGTGACGTGATGGAATATATGAGTAAATGCCTTACCTATCTACAGGTGAAGGCCGAATACCAAAAGCCGTATGGGAAGATCCAACCATTAGATATACCAGAATGGAAGTGGGAGCACATCACTATGGATTTCATTACAAAGCTGCCGCGTATCCCAAAAGGGTATGATGCCATATGAGTGATAGTTGAACATTTGACGAAGAGTGCTCACTTCCTATCGATGCTTGAGAGATATTCATCCGAGAGGTTGGCGGATCTATTCATCAAGGAAATTGTAACTCGTCATGGTGTGCTGGTGTCTATTGTGTCTGATCGTGACACCCGGTTTACATCTAAATTTTGGAAGAAATTCCACGATGCAGTGGGGAGGAGGTTACATATTAGCACGGCTTATCATCCTCAAACGGATGGTCAGTTAGAACGGATGATTCAGACGTAGGAAGATATGCTCCGGGCATGGTCATTGATTTTGGAGGAAGTTGGGATGACCACTTACTGTTAGCTGAGTTCTCATATAACAACAATTATCATGCCAGCATTGGTATGCCCCCTTATGAGATGCTATACCGTAGGAGATGTAGGACACCCGTCTGTTGGGGTGATATTGGTCAGAAAGCATTAGGGAGTGTCGAGATAATCGAGGCTATGACTAAGAAGCTTGAAAAGATTAAAGCCTTCATGAAGGAAGCCAAAGATATACAAAACTCGTATGCTGATAAACGATGTAGACCGATTGAGTTCCAAGTGGGTGACAGGGTTATGCTGAAAGTCTCACCTTGGAGGGTATCATTCGGTTCCTAAAGAAGGGAAAGTGGGTGACAAGGTTATGCTGAAAATCTCAGCCAAAGATATACAAAAGTCGTATGCTGATAAACGATGTATCTCTGATGGTCTGCGGATAGTATATATATTTGATAAAGATTTATTGCACAGATTCAGTTTTAATTGGTTGTTACTAATACTAAACCACACACACAAGAGGCAGTGTACCTGTCGTGTGGTAATATAGTGTTGATAAGAACCGAGTATCAATCTGTGGACACACCTAGCCTACTCAACAAACTTGATGTTTGACTATCAGATTTGGTTTTTGTTAAAGAAAGTGATATTTTGTATTGGAAAGATTTTTTTTGGGTTTAAAAGTAAACAATAATAAAAAGAAAGTAAAATAAGAATTCAAGCGTTTGGATTTAAAATCAAGGAATAAAAGTTATCATCCTAATTAGAATCCTCTTATGTAATTATGATGAATTGGTGAGGTGATGTGATTATGTTAATGTTTATAAAGATGAGCCGGTGCGATTTCTCGACTATCCTGCTACCGTAGTGACTTGATCCTGTCAGGCTGATTTTACTACTCAGATCAAAGCCCTAGTAATGTAGGTAAATCTTTTGTGTCCTATTTGACATACGATTTCTGAAAACATAATTTAATGTTAAAAAGAGAGTTGATCAGGTTCCTTCCTAACATACCATTAATTTTAGAAAACCGTAACAATTACTGAAGTTTCCGAACTAATAAAAGGCAACCCGCAAATGATCAGAAAGTTAAAGTGATATGATTTCTAATAACCATTTCTAGTTCATTAGCCATGGATTTATTATGAAGACCGGTTTCGCGAATGAAAGTTAATCATATGGTTTTCAACCTTGTATGACAATTACAATCACAAACCATAAAGTTATAACTTCCCGTTCAAATGTAGATGCTACCCATCAATAGTTTTCCCAAGACCACCATAACATTGACATAATACTTATCACACCATTAGTTCATCACAAATTACATAAGTTTCATCCGATTAGGATGATAAATAGAGTTTAGCTCATGATGAGCTTTAACATAATAACGGATAACAAAGAAGACAGATAAGTGATCATCGGTGAAATGGAACAATCAAACCGATAATCCACAATGGATGACGTTTAGGTGATCCCAAGCTTCTTCCAAGTGTTGTATGCACCTCTCGAGCTTCCGAATGACCTTGAAGTCTTGATTCCCGAGAGAATTCAGCAGGGTAACTTTCCCACCAAAGCTTGCCAAAAATGGTGAGCTTAGGCTTCTATTTATAGGATTTCTGGAGTGTTTAAGCACGGCCCCGTGCCTAAAAGACACGGCCCCGTGCCTAAAAGACACGACCCCGTGCTAGTACAATGCTTACGAAAGTTGGTCGGCTCGTACGTGCAGGTTATGTCGGGCACAGCCCCGTGCTAGTGGTGGGGCATGACCCCGTGCCTTATGGGGCACAACACCATGTCTACTTTTAGGGGACAATACTTTTTGTCCTGTCAGATGTCCAAGCACGGGGGTGTGTTAATTTAGCACGGGGGTGTGTTTCTAGCAAGGCATGGGGGCGTGCTTAATGAGGCACGACCCCATGCTTGGAGTCCAAAGCTCGGATTGCTTCAATTTCTTGTTAAATATGCTCCTTTTGTCCCTCTTGCCCTTTTAAACACCTGAAAACACAATTTAACACTTTTAAGTACATTTTCATCATTTTAAGGAAGATATTAAGGAATAATTGATGTGCTTTTGATAGGATTTTTATGTATAATTTGGAGCACATCAAACATCCCCACACTTGAACTTTGCTTGTCCTCAAGCAAAAATCACTTAAAATGACAATTCCACCAAAAACCAAATAAATCAAATTATAAACATGTCTTTCGAGAAGTATGCAAGTAAATACTATCCAAATATAAATATTCTAAGCACATGTAAAATGATATCCTAGCAAGCAATAGGTTGGTCATTAAAGATTATTATCATGTAAAAATCCACACTTCTCACAAGATGCACTCACACTCGGCTAAATATGTGGAGTCATAATCAAGATTAAGTATGACTAATACACTCAATTGCCTAGTATGAATACGTGTGAAATCATATGCTTGTTAAGGGATCAAATCTCCACCTACTTAGATATTTATTTGCATAAATCATTAGGTCTTTGATGGGTTGTAACTTGGCTCGGGCTCGGGTATGTAATATTTGGAAAGAGTGGCTAATTGCTAAAGACGACGGTCTTGGCTTATTTTTTAACATAACTACAAGGAAAGCAATAAAGGTTCCCTATACAATACTTCAAACTAGAAGGGATATGCTAGCTTGAGGACTCGTTTAAGGTCAGATTGTCAAGACCGTATTTTTCTTTCAAGAATCGTACTTCATCTTTTACCCGAAGATACTCGTACTTCATCTTTTACCCGAAGATACACAAAACTATCCTTTCTCAAGGATCGTTCGGCTTGAAGCCTAATAGCACCCAATCAGATTAATTCTGTGCATTCGTGTTGAGATTCAGTTTGATTCTTTTTGCAGTTTCCATTATGGTACCAATTTCCACAATTCGGGCATCTTTCATATCTTTTCGCCCGTCTCTTTATAGCACTTTTTGAAATCTCACAAAATGGCGGAACTTGTTCCTTTTTTCGCCATTTCTTTCTTGCGTTAAACGTGAGATTGAAAATTTGTTCGCGGGTTTCCGGGGGAAGTCCCGGTTTTGCGTGATGAAGGCAACAAAGCAAATTGAAATCAAAAGAATGCATTCCAGTTCTTTAAGGTCTGCCGGTAAAAGACCAATTTTTTTTTATAAGCCAAAAATGTGTTTTTAACGAAAACAGGTTTTGTTGAAGGCTTTTTGGTTAAATGACTTGGTGACTCAGGTGATTGAAAGATAAAAACGTTTAAGCTCAACGCGGCTAACTAGGGTTGACGTTCGGGTAAGGAAAATTAAAGACAATGGTTGGGGCTTGAATGGTTAAGGTTTCCTAGTGCCTAACTCATTTTTATGAACAAATACTAACTAAGGTCTTGAAATGTATACCCAAAACAAGTTCTAATCACACATATCATATGGCACCCTCAATTAAATCCAGAATGAAAGTAGAATTGCAACTTGCAAAAGCTTGTTTAAAGCTCAAAAATAAACTCACATACGGATGGAATTGGGTAAAAGTGTTTCATTTTACATGATTAAATATTTTACTAGATTATTGCTTTTAAGGATATCACAAAAAACATTTTCAATTTTTATTTGGACGTCATGGATTTACTTCTTTATTTCCCGAAAACGTATATTTATAATTTGGTTTATCAAAAATTATATTAAATTTTTGGTTTCTTGTCACAAAAATTATTTGATAAGTGATATTTTGTTAAAAATTTTAATTTGGACCTCTTTAGCAAAGTCAAATGCATTACTCCCATCCCCACACTTAAAATTCACATTGTCGTCAATGTGATTAAAATATTCATGCTCGAGAAAGGGTAACGAAATAACTCCCCTAAAAATGATTAATTTTTCACTTGTGTTTGGTTGCCCTCGCGTTGTTAGAATCCTAAGTATCACCTGAAATGTCACCAATTTATTGAAAGCATTAAAATCCTAAGCACACAAAATAAAAACAAAACGACATAAATTAAAAGATAGATTTGCACAAAACAACTGTGCCGGGGCCCCGAAAATGATACGGTTTTCAAGGGCTTTGTGGTGGGATATCCCCCCACTCGTGGTACATTCGGTTTCTGATGTACGTGACATCTCTGCTCAAGTCATCGACTCAGGAATTCAGATTTTCGACTCGATTGAAGGCTCGTTGGGCATATTCAAATGATCACCTTGCATGGGTTTCGGTGGTTTGGATTGACTCATAAAGGTCTAACATGGTTGGAAATTCCCTTGTTCGTGAACTTGAAGATCCAGCTTTGGCTCCTTCCGGTTGTATCGGCATGTCGAGGTCCATGATAATTTCTTCGGGATCCGCCGGATCCCAGATTTGTCTCTTCTTATCCATGAATCTCGGCTGCCCATTTGGTAAACTTGTCACCATGTACATACTTGTACAGATGCTCAAGTCCAACAGTCCTGGCATCACTCCTTCAGTTCCTTCAGTGTTATAACCATAGCTTTCATACAGGTTCAATATCCAGCTTCCTCCAAACATGGGTGTTGGAGCACCTGCAATCGCGTTCCTGGCAAAAAGATTACAAAACAAATACCCAATATTACATGGCAACTGATTAACCATACAATATAAAATAAACAAGTCCCTCAAATTAACAACTCCCTCGCTTTGACCACGAGCTGTTATGGAATGGCTGAGTAACCGATGAATGTATCGCAGCAGCGGGTCTCGTATCTGACTGCTTTTTGTTTTGCTCGAGTTGAACCCTCCGGTTCCAATCCGCTCCCAAAATGCTTTCCTCATTGCACCACTTTCCGCGTCTCTACTTTCCTCGTCCGGGAAGGTATGATACGCCGGCATTCCAAATATAGCCTCCTCCTCCATTTCTTGTCCCGTGTATATTCCAAGATAGACACCGAACAAGGCAATGGATGTCTTATGCCAATTCCCAGCTAGTCTGAATGAAACTGCATTTTCATCCCAAGGATCAGAGTCTTTCATGCTAAATTTAAAAGATGCTAAACATTCAAGAGTCAGTTCATAAACGGAAGGTCTATATTGTGAAAATAGACGTTTCCACTGGACACTTAATAAATTATTGTATCTTTCTAGCTGCCCGACTGCCGCTAGTGTTTCTTCATCTGCTTGTAAGTGGGATCTTTCGACCCTTTGTAGCAATCTTTGAAGTCTATCATGACACCGCTCTGGCGGCTCCCTCCAAAATGTAAATAGGGATGCTCCATGATCCTTAAATTTAAAAATAAATTAATCTATACAAAACAAATTTCTTAAGCAGTCTCATGATGTTAGTGAAAATCATATGTTTTTCAAGACATAACACCATAATGATTAATTCATGTTCAAAAATAGTTAAGAATTTATCATCCAAGGAAAAAGTTTTTTTTGAACATCGGGGTGCGCTTTATACAACGTGGGGGTGCGGTTAACATGTTTGGGCATGAAATCTTGACTCGAGCAATCGTGGTTTTGTTTGTAAATCATTGATTAAGCATGGGTTTAACATTTCTTGCTTCAAAAATCAAAGATCATACGTTAAACATTTTAATCATTTGCTAATAATTCAAGATACTAAAAATATATATTGTTTTACATCACTTGAGAATTCTTGTAACTTGAACATGATTAACAAAGGTTTCACCACGAGTTATGAAGACAGTCATGTTAATAATAAATGAAAACAACTAACTAACCAACTAAACATACTAATATCTAACTAAACACACTAATTAACACTAATCTACTACAAAAATAAACATGAACAAGTAGGTTAAAAGCATTCAACATTCCATAACATGTTTAAGAACAAATGTTTACACATAATTGCTAGGATTTTGGTTGTTTAGAGATTAATCACCTAACTACATGTAAATGACTTTCATAATCAAAGGAATTAGTATGCTAACCTCTTGGCTAAATACTCTTGCAAGAACACTTGAAAAAATGAAAAAAATGGAAAAGAAGATAGAATTGAAAGTGGATACTACTTTGCAGGCACATTAGCTCAGTTTTTATCATGCAACATTGAATGGAAAAAGGACAAAAGGCTGAAAATTGGCAGATGGTGTCAATTCTTGTCTAACACGGGGGCGTGCCCCTTAGAACACGGGGGCGTGTTCATGTAAAAAGTTCGGTTTCAGTCTTTTGTTGTTCCGTTTTTCAGTTTCGCGCGTTGTGTAATTTTCCCGGTTAAGTTTTATCACTTTCAAATCATCAGAAAAGATACGAAAATAGTCTTATAGTTAAATAACACAAGCCAAATTGAAAATTACATTCCCTAGAATCCTACAGTTATACGATACGTTTAAAGCCGAGAATCTGAAACAGCAAAACCAGACTCTTTAACACGCAACAGCGCACTTAACACATCACAGAATGTTTCTAAAAGAAACCTCCACACATTTCATGTGGGAGATTTGGCATGGGGTAGTGAGAAGTGCGGTTGCTCAATTCCGCGAGCTGCTGGTTAATGGAAATGAGTTCCTCGCTCATCTGCTGAACTTTTTGGATTAGTTCAGCTAAGTGTTGGGAAGCAACGAGGTTCATTTCAGTCAGTTGCTTGATTAGTTCATGCATCTTGAAGAAATATTGTTGAGTCGTAGGTTCTCGCGTTTCAGAACGCGGTTTCTTCGCAGGATTCCAGTTTGAGCTTCCGTGACTTGATTCTTTCATTTTTTCAGATGTTTTTAAGCAGGAATGGGTGTGATAAAAGAATGGAACAAGTGTGGTATTTATACACAGGTCGTGGAAAGTGAACACGGGGGCGTGTTTGGCTAGGCACAGCCCCGTGCTTGTCAGAATTCATCTTAAATTCGACCTACAACGTTCCAGAGTCGTCAGCGGAGATTGTGGAAAGAATTTGTCAGAGACACGGGGGTGTGCTTGATGGGGCACGACCCTGTGCTTATGCTTGTGAAGTCCTAAAAATTTTCTAAAAAATGAAAAAAATGTATGTACAGGTGCCACGTTTAAGTTTCGGGTCTTCGGCTTGACCCTTCCCCACACTTAGTTTTCGTTGGGGTGGAGGTTAATTCCTCCGAAGAGATCTTGGTTGGTCCATCATTATACGGTTTCAAACGATGACCATTTACTTTGAAACTTAAACCTGCGTGGTTGTAAATTTCAATGGCACCATTCAGAATCACATTTTTGATCGTATAAGGTCCAGACCAACATGATTTCAGTTTTCCAGGAAATAAACGTAAACGAGAGTTATACAGTAAGACACGTTCTCCCACGTGAAATTGTTTTGTGCTCTTTAATCGAGCGTCGTGGAATTTCCTTGTCTTTTCTTTGTAAACCCTAGCGTTTTCATGCGCTTGTTCCCTTAATTCCTCCAATTGTGAATTTGTAGGAATGATTCTTTCCTGCAAGGTCTTGATCCAGGTTTGCTGCTTTAAGTGCCCAAAAGGCCTTATGCTCTAGTTCTACAGGTAGATGACACGACTTCCCATAAACTAGTTTAAACGGTGTTGTGCCGATGGGAGTCTTATAGGCTGTTCGAAAAGCCCATAATGCATCATCTAACTTGATAGACCAGTCCTTATGATTTTGACCTATAGTTTTCTCAAGGATTCGTTTGATACCTCGGTTAGTGACTTCGGCTTGCCCATTCGCTTGGGGATGGTAAGCAGTTGTAAAGCGATGGTGAACTCCATAACGTGCCATTGCTCTTTCAAGCTGATTGTTACAGAAATGAGTTCCTCGGTCACTAATCAGAGCTTTGGGGGTACCAAAACGAGAAAATAGTTTCTTAAGGAATTTGACAACATTCCTGGCATCATTAGTAGGCAGGGCTTGATTTCAGCCCATTTTGAGACGTAATCAACTGCTACCAAGATGTAACCATTGCCAAATGACACCGGGAATGGCCCCATGAAATCAATACCCCATATATCAAATATCTCGCATACTTGAACTGGTTTCTGAGGCATCTCATCCTGTGTCGAGATATTGGTTGCTCTTTGACATGCATCACAGGTGCGTACCATGTTATGAGCATCTTTGAAGATTATGGGCCAGTAGAATAGAGAGTCGAATACTTTCTTGGCTGTTAAGGTTGCTCCATGGTGTCCTCCTGTGGGTCCTTCATAACAGTGCCTTAGAATTTGTTCTGC
Organism: Flaveria trinervia; assembly: GCA_025506515.1. Lineage (NCBI taxonomy): Eukaryota > Viridiplantae > Streptophyta > Magnoliopsida > Asterales > Asteraceae > Flaveria > Flaveria trinervia. The sequence goes on from CM046457.1 coordinate 26,531,604, forward strand.
TTCACTTCTGTATACGCATCTTCAATGAGTTGGTCTGCACCATTCTGAATAGATACGGATCCTCCCAATAGTAATGTTTGATATCAGTAAAGAACTTCTTCTTTTGCTGATAAATCATTCCTTTGAGAAGGATTCCACTTGCTAAGTAATTTGCAAAATCGACAAACCAAGGGTGTTCATCAATTGAGGATTGAATGTGCATAAGGAATTCATGAGGAAAATTGTCGTTTATTTTGGCTTCCTCAGTTCGTGAAGGACTCGAATCCTCAAGATGCGAGAGATGATCAGTTGCTAGATTTTCCGCTCCTTTCTTATCACGAATTTCGATATCAAATTCTTGAAGCAGAAGAATCCAACGGATCAATCTCGGCTTTCCATCTTATTTGTTGAACAAATAACGAAGGGCTGCATGATCGGTGTAAACAATTGTCTTTGAACAAGATGAGATACGAGCGGAATTTATCGAACGCGAAAATTACCGCAAGAAGTTCTTTTTTGGTGGTAGTGTAGTTTTCTTGTGCATTGTTTAGGGTTTTGCTCGCATAATGAATTGGGTGAAATTGCTTGTCTTTCCTCTGTCCTAATACAGCTCCCACCGCGAAATCGCTTGCATCGCACATGAGCTCAAATGGTAGTGTCCAATCTGGGGAAACCATGATTGGAGCAGTTACCAATCTCTCCTTAAGCAATTTGAATGCACTAATGCATTCATCAGAAAATACGAATTTCACGACTTTCTCCAGGAGTTGAGTCATTGGTCGAGCAATTTTTGAGAAATCTTTAATGAAATGATGGTAGAATCTTGCATGTCCTAGGAAACTTCTGATGTCTTTCACGGTTGTGGGATGCGGAAGTTTAGAAATAGTGTCAACTTTGGCTTGATCGACTTCAAGCCCCACTCGAGAGATTTTGTGTCCTAACACTATTCCTTCCGTAACCATGAAGTGGCACTTTTCCCAATTTAAAACAAGGTTGGAGTCTTCACATCTAACCAGCATCTTTTCCAGGTTTTCAAGACATTGCTCAAATGAGTTTCCAAAGATGGAGAAATCATCCATGAAAACTTCCATTGAGTGTTCAATTATGTCATGAAAAATTGCTACCATGCATCTTTGAAATGTAGCCGGAGCATTATACAAGCCAAAGGGCATTCACGGATAAGCAAATGTGCCATATGGACAGGTGAATGTTGTCTTTTCTTGATCTTCGGGAGCAATAGGAATTTGAAAATAACCTGAGAAACCATCCAGAAAACAATAGAACAATTTTCCAGACAATCTCTCAAGCATTTGGTCGATGAAAGGAAGAGGGAAGTGATCTTTCCTCATTGCGTCATTGAGTTTGCGATAGTCTATGCAAACTCTCCATCCTATAACCGTACGAGTGGGAATAAGCTCATTCTTCTCGTTAGTTACAACAGTCATTCCTTCTTTCTTTGGAATGACTTGGACGGGACTGACCCAAGGCGAATCGAAATAGGGTAAATCAAACTGGCATCTAGCAGTTTGATTACTTCTTTCTTCACCATCTCTTGCATGCTCGGGTTTAAACGTCTTTGAGGTTGAATGACGGATTTGAAGTTCTCCTCCATCAATATTTTATGAGTGCAAAAGGATGGATTGATTCCCTTGATGTCCATGATTTTCCATGCAATTGCTCGTTTGTGTGCCTTAAGCACATTGAGCAACTTGTTCTTCTCATCAATTGACAAGGAGGATGAGATTATGACAGGAAGTTGAGATGTGTTTTCAAGAAAAGCGTATTCGAGATGAGATGGAAGCTCTTTGAGCTCTAAGACTGGAGGGTCTTCGATAGAAGGTTTGGCTTTTGGTTCTAAGTCTTGCTCAATGATCTCAAATGCTTCTTGATGAAATGATGTTTCGTCAACTTCAAGTTCTGGAATGAGTTGGTTTTCACAGATGGGTTCGGTGATTGTGACTTCTATTAATTGAGTATTACAAGCTTCATTTTGAAGGTCTTCCTTCAAATGACAACTTATGAGTGAATCGCAAGCATCAACGTAATAAAGTGAGTCATCATGATGTTGAGGGTGTTTCATGGATTGGCCTATATCGAAAGTAACTTCCTCCTCGTCTACTCTAAGCGTGAGTTTGCCTGTACAAACATCAATGAGGGCTCGAGCAGTCGCTAAGAAAGGTCGACCTAGGATACGAGGAACATTTTTGTCCTCATCCATGTCTAGGATCACAAAATCAACGGGAAATACGAATTTCTCAATTTTATCTAAGAGATTTTTAACGATGCCCCTCGGATATTTGACAGAACGGTCAGCTAACTGGATGCTCATACGGGTAGGTCTAGGCTCACCTAAGTTTAACTTTTCAAAAACCGCATAAGGCATAAGGTTAATGCTAGCACCTAAATCAGCTAACGCATTACTGACAGAAAGATTTCCTATTAGGCAAGGTATGGTGAAACTTCCTGGATCAGTCATCTTTTGAGGTAGTTTGTTTTGAAGAACTGCAGAGCATTCCTCATTCAAAACTACGTGTGATAACTCTTCCAGCTTCTTTTTGTTTGACAAGACACCTTTTAGAAACTTAGCGTAGTTTGGCATTTGTGCTAAGGCCTCCACCAAAGGCAGATTGATGTGGAGTTGCTTGAACAACCCAAGGAATTTGCCATATTGTGCCTCCATTCTTTGTTGTCTCAAACGACTTGGATATGGAGGTGGTGGAACATAAGGTGGTGGTGGAACGTATTTCTTTGCTGGTTCTTCAATAACAACGGGTTGCTTTTGCTTATCACTCGCACTACTTGGAGTTTCAGTTTCTACTTCTTCAAGGATGGGTTGTAATGCGGGTGCATCACCTGGTTTTGCCACTCCTGGTGGTGATGGCTTTGACTTGAGCATTAGGGTTTGTCACAGTGTTGCTGGGCAAAGCTACTTGAGGTCTTTCAGAGAGTTATTGTGCTATTTGACGTACTTGGTGCTCTATGGTCTGTAATGATGCTTTGTTGCTTTTGATGTCAGCTTCGTTTTTTTGGAACCTCTCCTTATTTCTTCGATTAGATTTCTGGATGTACTCATCTGTGGCTTGTGTGGTTAACAACAATTGCTGTAATAAGTCTTCCATTGATGATGCTCCATGGTCTTGGTTACTACTGCTTGGACCTTGGTATGGTGGTTTCTGTTGTTGGTAAGGTGGCCTTTGGTTGAATCCAGATGATTGTTGGTTACTGCCAGCATCTCTGTAATTTGAGTTGTTTCTCCAATTTGAATTGTATGAGTTGTTTGGGCCTCCTACGTAGTCAACATCTTCAACCATCATAACGCCTTGTGGGCACTTGTTGGTCTTGTGTGAATTTCCACATGTGTTGCATCGTGTTGGAGTTTTCTTTAGCTCGCTTTGCAATTGTTCAAATTTTTTGGTTAGAGCTTCTAATTGGGCTGCAATTAGGGTTTCAGAGTCTACTTGATGAATACCTTTAGAACTGGGTTTGGTTCTTAAAGGATTGTAAGCAAAGCTCTTCTTAGCTGCTCTTTCTAAGGCTTGATATGCTTCTATTGGCGTGACACTTCCAAAATCTCCTCCCGCACTTTGGTCTACTGCTTGCTTGTGGGCTCCGCTAATCACATCGTAAAAGGTTTGACACTGCAGCCACAGATCAAGTCCGTGATGTGGGCATCTCCGAAGGAGACCTTTATATCTCTCCCATGCTGCGTGTAATGATTCATCGTCGTCTTGACGGAAACTTGTGATGCTACTTCTTAGTTTGGCAGTACGATCGGGTGGAAAGTATTTCAAAAGGAATTGGTCAGCCATTCCCGCCCATGTGGTGATGGAACCAGGCGGGAGTGAATCAAGCCAATCGATGGCTCGGCCTCAAAGTGAAAATGGAAAAAGTCTTAGTCGAATGGTGTCGTCTGAATAGTTATTGATATTGAAGGTCGCACAGATACGAAGGAATCGTGAGATGTGAGCATTAGGGTCTTTGTCTTGTAACCCATGGAACTGAACAGAGTTTTTCACTAGTTGGATAATACTAGACTTAATCACGAAATTGTTGGCCGCTATTGCTGGTTGGACAACACTAGACTCATAACCATCTATTGACGGTGTGGCATAGTGTGTCATCTTCATTTCCTCGTCTTGGTTAGCCATGTCTTCTTCGGATGGTGTATCTTCCAAAATGTCTTCTTTAATGACTGGTGCTTCTTGTTGTGATCTTTTGCGCAATCTTTGACGTAAAAGTCGTTCGGGTTCCGGAAGAGGCGGAACAAGTTCAGAAGTAGACGAGTCGGACATACACTAACTTAACGAAGCATAAACTAACTAAGGCTTAAAATGAATCAGGCAAAAATAACTAAACTAACTAAGGCAAACTACCTACAAATAAAAATGAAGTTAAATAAAAATATATTAACAGGTTATATGCAAGATAGTCAAAAATTTAGTTTGTTTTTCAAACTGCCGTGCATCCCCGGCAACGGCGCCAAAAACTTGATGGTCTGCGGATAGTATATATATTTGATAAAGATTTATTGCACAGATTCAGTTTTAATTGGTTGTTACTAATACTGAACCACACACACAAAAGGCAATGTACCTGTCGTGTGGTAATATAGTGTTGATAAGAACCGAGTATCCATCCGTGGACACACCTAGCCTACTCAACAAACTTGATGTTTGACTATCAGATTTGGTTTTTCTTAAAGAAAGTGATATTTTGTATTGGAAAGATCTTTTTTGGGTTTAAAAGTAAACAGTAATAAAAAGAAAGTAAAATAAGAATTGAAGCGTTTGGATTTAAAATCAGGGAATAAAAGTTATCATCCTAATTAGAATCCTCTTATGTAATTGTGATGAATTGGTGAGGTGATGTGATTATGTTAATGTTTATAAAGATGAGCCGGCGCGATTTCTCGACTATCCTGCTGCCGTAGTGACTTGATCCTGTCAGGCTGATTTTACTGCTCAGATCAAAGCCCTAGTAATGTAGGTAAATCTTTTGTGTCCTATTTGACATACGATTTCTGAAAACATAATTTAATGTTAAAAAGAGAGTTGATCAGGTTCCTTCCTAACATACCATTAATTTTAGAAAACCATAACAATTACTGAAGTTTCCGAACTAATAAAAGGGAACCCGCAAATGATCAAAAAGTTAAAGTGATATGATTTCTAATAACCATTTCTAGTTCATTAGCCATGGATTTATTATGAAGACCGGTTTCGCGAATGAAAGTTAATCATACGGTTTTCAACCTTGTATGACAATTACAATCACAAACCATAAAGTTATAACTTCCCGTTCAAATGTAGATGCTACCCATCAATAGTTTTCCCAAGACCACCATAACATTGACATAATACTTATCACACCATTAGTTCATCATAAATTACATAAGTTTAATCCGATTAGGATGATAAATAGAGTTTAGCTCATGATGAGCATTAACATAACAACGGATAACAAAGAAGATAAATAAGTAATCATCGGTGAAATGGAACAATCAAACCGATAATCCACAATGGATGACGTTTAGGTGATCCCAAGCTTCTTCCAAGTGTTGTATGCACCTCCCGAGCCTCCGAATGACCTTGAAGTCTTGATTCCCGAGAGAATTCAGCAGAGTAACTCCCCCACCAAAGCTTGCCAAAAATGGTGAGCTTAGGCTTCTATTTATAGGCTTTCTAGAGTGTTTAAGCACGGCCCCGTGCCTAAAAGACACGCCCCGTGCTAGTACAATGCTTACGAAAGTTGGTCGGCTCGTACGTGCAGGTTATGTCGGGCACGGCCCCGTGCTAAATGGGGCACGGCCACATGCTAGTGGTGGGGCATGGCCCCGTGCCTTATGGGGCACGACCCCGTGTCTACTTTTAGGGGACAATACTTTTTGTCCTGTCAGATGTCCATGCACGGGGGTGTGTTAATTTAGCACGGGGGTGTATTTCTGGCAAGGCATGGGGGCGTGATTAATGAGGCACGACCCCATGCTTGGAGTCCAAAGCTTGGATTGCTTCAATTTCTTGTTAAATATGCTCCTTTTTTCCATCTTGCCCTTTTAAACACCTGAAAACACAACTTAACACTTTTAAGTACATTTTCATCATTTTAAGGAAGATATTAAGGAATAATTGATGTGCTTATGATAGGATTTTTATGTATAATTTGGAGCACATCAATCTCATCTGAGGAAATGTTTAGCAGACAAGGATATGATTGTTCCACTGGAGGATATCGAAGTAGATGAACGGCTCAATTATGTGGAGCAACCCGTGGCGATCATTGATCGAAAAGAGAAGAGGCTGAGGAATAAGTGGTTCCCCTTGTGCGTGTACAGTGGAAGCACAGGAAGGGATCCAAGTCTACGTGGGAGACTAAAGAAGAGATGAGACAACATTACCCATAATTATTTGAAGAATAACAGCTTTCAGAGATGAAACCTATTTAAGGGGGGTGGACTTGTAATGCTCGATTATTTTAAAGACAAAGAAAGAAAGAATAAAGTGAAGAAAAAGAAGGAAAAGAAAATAAAACCCAAGTCCAGGGGTTAAAAGTGTCAAAAGGACAAAATCTTTGAAAAGTTGGTGATAAAGGTGGCATGGCCGCCCATCACTTTCTCTACACACAATTCTCAGTTTTTTTAGAGAGAGATAGAGTAGTTGGAAGTAGAGAACTCTCGGTTTGAAGAGAAACAAGAAGAAAGAGTCCAATTCAAGGTAAGAATTCATAATTTTATGGTGTTCTTAACTGGCCTTGCCTCGGGTGTTTTCTTATGCATGTTTGTATGTGTTCGAATATGTGTTTTAGTGGGTTTCTAGGTGGTTGAACTCAATTGCAAACGAGTTTGGAGGAAGCCATACTCAAGAGCTGCAAAGGTGAGTTCTAGAATCCCTCTTTTACTGGTTTTTAACTAATTTTGGGGCTGGAAATGCATGAATGTATGTTTTCATTAAACTGGGTTTTAGACACGTATGATTGATTGTGTGTATGTTGATGATATGATGTGATGTATGGCTATATTCATACTTGATGATGTATGATGGTGTTTCTAAGGCTTAGAAGGTAAGATTTAAGCTTGGAACATGATAGATGGTGATTGGGAACTGAGATCTGATGTTTAGAGCTCAAATGGTTAAGTTTTAGCAACTGCCTACGTATGCAGCACAAATGCGGATGAGTATGGAAGTTAATACGGATGAGCATTAACTATTAAGTCAATACGGATGAGTATGGAAAGTCAATGCGAATGACAGCTAATGCGGATGAGCATTAACTGCTAAGGAAAGTCAATGCGAATGAGCATGGAAAGTCAATACGGATGAATAGTCAATGCGCATGGACATTTACCACCAAGTAAGAGAAATGCGGATGAGTAGTGGGAAATGTGGATGAAGTAAAGCAATGGGGATGTACTATAGCAAATGCGGATGAAGGAAAAGGAAATGCGGATGAACTAAGACAAATGCGGATGAAGTAAGACAAATGCAGATGAACACTTAGAATAGTTTGACTTTTTGGGGAAAAGTGAGATTTAGGATTTGACTTGGGATGTTCCCGGGGGGGTTCTTGTAAGCTGACTTTTGAGGTCATAGATGTTATGATGGGCATGTTATGATGCATGTTTGATGCTTATGCATGATGGTATTTATGATGTATGTTATGTTGCATGATGCCCTGTATGATGATGTTGATTGTGCATGTTGATGTTCCTTATTATGATGTATGTTTATCTTTCCCGTGGCTTTACGTGTTATAGTTATGAAAGAAATGATAAAGTAATGTAACGTAAAGTGAAAGATAATGAAAGAGGAACATAATGAGAGAATGCATGCATTAATGAAAGAGAAAGTATAGAAAGGCTTGCAAGCAAAATGTACGGAAGTGCACGACTCTAAAATGTTGTAAGCTCAACTGTGTGTGGTTTAGCTAATCCTTAAGGATACGCACAGGGGTCCAGTCTTTGTGACTGACCAGTGATATAGTACATGGTTTATAGTGATTACTCACCCCAGTGTTGGTGCCAGGCTATGTGCGTTATGGAAGTCATTTATGATCTTCGGCCCAGTATCCGCTTGGTGCATACATTTTGGGTGTAGTATACAGATGGGATCTTTGTCGCTTACCCCGGTGTTGGTGCCAGGCTATGTGCGTTATGGAAGTCATTTATGATCTTTGGCCTAGTACTCGCTTTGTGCATACGTTTGGGGTATAGTTGATGACACTGATCCGGAAAGAGATAAAGAGATAATGAAAGAAAGTTAATGAACGAATGATGAAGATAATAATGATATTATCTATGTGTACGTATGATGTGTGATCATGTATGCCAGTATAGTATGATTTAAAAGAGCTTAAATTATGTTTTATATTAAAACTAGAACTCACTCAGGAACGCTGACTTTTTATGCATTTTCTAGTTGGCAGGTGAGCATTGCTGAGGATGGCGCGGGGCAGCTACTTGGCATTTTGGATGCCATTCTTTTGTTAATGTTTTTGCATTGTAATACGAACAAATGAAAATGTGTAATGAATGATTATATTAACTTGCAAAAGTAGTTATTATGAAATGAAAATTTATTTAAATGTTCCGCTGTGATGTATTTTTATGAAAGTCAAATGTAATTATATGTGTTGTGAGCAATGATTGGCCAGCTGTAAGCGTCCCGGGAACGGGGCCTTACACAAAGCAAAACTAAAAATCTCTAGAATGCCCTTTTCTAGAGACAAAGGCAATAGTTGTCCTGGAAAGGACTTGATTGAGCCTGTTGAGACCTTGGAGCCTCAAGAAAGGTGATGTATGGCCCAGAAGAACATGATGGCTTCTAGAAGTAAGTCAGGTATTGCTAAGGTTTAGGGGGGCTTGAGCCTTCAATAACCCTTAAAGTGTTGCTAGAAGGAAGGCTTGAGGGTCTACTCACCTAGTGGCCTCTCTTGTTTTCCATATCTTGATGGTATCCATCAAGGATGCCATATAGCTCACTCATAGGGAGGGAGTTCAAGTTTTCTATCATCTTGATAGAGACATAGTAGAACATCCACTCATTTGGGAGTGCACTCATGAATTTTCTTAAGAGATCTGTTAATTCAAGAGCTATTCCCATAGACTAAAGGGAAGATATAACATCCATATACCTGAAGTATTACTAGCTAAGGGTCTCTCCAGCAATATAAGTGAAATTCTCAAATTGTTGCTTTAGGGAATCTTTAATGGAGTCATTGGAGCTGGCATACATCTAAGATAAAGCATCAAAGAGTTCTTTGGTTGACTGACAATGCTCAAAACCCACCTTGAGGTCTTCATCAGAATAGTCTTCAAATCATAGCACCATTTCCAGCCGATGCTGCAACCTTGGCTTTTAAGGGCTATTGGTGATAGACTTGCACGTCATGTTGCCTTGATACCTAATGAAACCTTCAATGTGTCTGCACCAAGATTTGAAATTCTCAGGAGTGATTATGGGTGCTTTAGACGTTATCCTATTTCACATCTCTTTGTTCTTTGATTCACACATGTCCACCCATCTTAATTTTGATTTCTAGATCTGAATGAGATGAATACTAAGATCTAAGCTCAATGAATTCTAAATATTAATTTAGCACAAAGATTTGTAGTGGAGTGTCAAAAGGTCTATACTTATGTCCACTGGTTCATAGTAGGTTCTTCCGAAGGTTAATTGGCTTCGGAAGAACTTGTCCTTCTGAAGCCACGTATACTTCGGAAAAAACTACTTCTTCCGAGGCTTGAGACATTCTTCAGGACTTCATACATCGGAAGTCATTTGTCTTGATTTCTTCTAAGTGTTGAATTTCAGAAGAAGGAAGACTTTTTCTTCGAAGTTGGAGTTTCTCTTCGGAAGTTCTATAAGACTTGACCTTCGGAAGTTTAGCATTTGCCTTTGGAAATCCTTCTTCTGTTGCACCAAAATTGTCTAACTGTTAGTTTTGGTTGCACTAGTTTTACTTGATCCAACAACTTATTAAGTCCATTTACGAACTTAAACAGGCATCTAGAATCTTCATTTTAATTAGAGAAATGTTTTTTTGAGTAAAGGGTTACCTCGATGATTTTATATGTTCAATAAAGAAGAAGTGGTGTAAAAGAGTTCTACACTAGTTCATATATAGGACATGCCCTAAATATATAAAACAATAAAGAACAAGTAGTGTAAAAGAGTTCTACATTAGTTCATATATAGGACATGCCCTAAATATGAGACTACGAAACCATAACCAAACACCCTAAACACCCTAGTCTACCATTAGCTGAAAACAAAATAAAAGGTAGACTATGCCATTGCATCGAAACCAAAACTACAATTAATCACATCATTAACTAATTTAGAACTGTTAATCTTCCATTCAACAAGAATAGCCATGACCCTATTTTTCTTCTTTAACTTTAAACCTATTATCTTGAATCGAACACTTCCTAGGATCACATGTCTCACTGCATCGGGAGGACGAGCATGATTATTAAAAATTCTCTCATTTTTCTCTTCTGAGATGTAATAAACCACTACAGCAACTACTAATTTCTACACATTAATAAGCAATTTTGATTTAGACCTTCGCTTTAGCATCTCTATGATATTCAACCACTTTGGAGGAAGCAACTGTATACACACTTTGCTTCTGATATCCCTCCACATGATATCAAAAAATTTACATTAAAAAAGAGGTGTTTATGAGAATCAAATTCATTCACATATAGAGGACAACAACATCATGTTCATATTCTTGTTAGCTCAGGCTCCATTTCATGAATTATGGAATCTGGTTTTGTCAAAATCGAATATAAACCTTGTGTTTATAGAATGGCTAGTGCGAGTACTATATCATTCATCATGTTGCATATGGATGATATACTAATCATTGGAAATAACATTGTTATGCTTAATGAAGTTAAACAATAGGTGGGAGCTTGTTTTGTAATGAAAGATCTTAGAAAAGCTGGTTACATTCTAGGAATCAAGATCTATAGGTATAGATCTAAGCATCTTTTAGGGCTTAGTCAAAACACATACATAGACAAAATGATGACATACTTTAAGATGGAAAACTCCAAGAAAGGAGGTGTTTTAATGTCAAAAGGTACTATGTGGAAGAAATCACAATCTCTTTCAATGGCCATTGATATTAAACAAATGGAAAATGTTCCATATGCTCCAACGATTGGTTCTATGATATATCCTATGGTTTGCACTTGACTTGATATCCTATATGCTTTAAGCATTATTAGTTGTTATTAGTGGAACATTGGCATTACCTATTGGACTATAGTTAAGACCATTCTAAAGTACTTGAGAAGGACTAATGATATGTTCTTAATATATGAAGAAGTTGAAGAACAACTTATTTTAAGGTGTTATAGTAATGCTAGTTTTCAAATTGATGGAGATGATTCTCGCTCAAAATCTGGTTTCTTGTTCACATTCAACGGTGGAGCCATCTCTTAAAAAAGTTCCAAGTAGAGTGTGGTGGCAGATTCTACTACTGAATCTAAATACATTATGGTATCAAATGCTATGAAAGTATATGCTTGGAAGAATAACTTCATACCCAATCTTAATATGGTTCTAAGTATTTAGCAACCATTTAAGATATTTATGATAACACAAGTGCTATTGCTCAAGCCAAAAAGCCTAGATTTCACCACAAGGCCAAGCACATACAGAGAAAGTTTCACTATAAATAGGATATAGTAAAACAATGCGACATCATGATAAGAAAAATACATACAAATCAAAACCTAGAAGAGCCATTTACAAATTCCATGACTTGGGGCAAGCATGATAAGCATAAGGATGTGAACAGGCTTAGATTAACTAGTGATATGTTTTGATTTAGTTTTTGGATGTATGAATGTTTAATGTTTATGCTTTTGAATTCATTTTGATTTACTAATTTAAATACAATCATATTTTTTATAATTGTGTTCAAATTTAATACATTTAATCCATGAAAAATGTATCTTAAATTATCTGCAATTGGACAAACTTTGGGAACAATTTTAAAAGGCCATTCTTGATTTTAACAAAATCAATTTAGAATAATGTTAACCCTAATTCCCTAAGACCTAATACTTTCAAAATAACTATATATACACTTAGTGTGTGTGTGTATATATATATTGTACATATACAAAACATAATCTATTATTTTTACTAAATGCATAACAAAGTTTTCATAGACTTAAAATATACGTCCAAATTAAAAAATGCTGACTAATAGTTTTCATCACATGACCTCACATCATACGCCTTGGTCAACAATGGTCCACCAACACTCAACGACCATGAACTTGCCTAAGTTCACCGCCTAACAATTCGATAATAATAAAGGATCAAAAAATAGCTTAGCCCGACTTCAACTAAATAGGACTTGAACCACTATGGTATTCCTTAATTATGTAGGTACAACCCAATTACTTTTGCCAATGATCATTTCTATGATCATTTGGAACTTGATAGCGAGTTTCTCGTAACACCTCTTTTACTGCTTTTACTTACTTTTTTGTTTGGGTGGGAGGACAAGTTAACTACAAGTTTTAAATCATATTACTTTCTTGTATACACATTTGTCCACTCCATTATGTATTACTTGAATTATTAATTGTTACCTAGGAAGTCCCCCGACTGAATGTAACAACTTAACTACTAGATGTAGTTTATGGATTGATATAGATAGTACTATCAGGGTATGATAACCCTTATTCATCCAACTATTATAAACGCATAAATCCATACTCAACTATGATCAACGCTTATATTTCTAACTAAAATTTGCTTGCAAGTATTTGTGCCACTACTTGCATAGGGCACTGCTTATCTATCACCAGGCTATGGTTTGTGGGCTCAATGTAGATACCAATCAACTAAACTAGGTGGTGCATATACATGATTACAATAATGATTCACTAAACTATGCAACTGATGTAATTGAATATTTTATCAAGTCTTGAAAACCTACGAGCTCAATAACTTTACGTCAACCCATTTTCTAACATGTTTTGCAAGAAACTAATGTGAATCCAAGGATCGCAATGAGGAATTATCAGTGTTAAAATGGAATCAAATTAATGATTGCGGAATGATCATTAATTTTTTTAATTGTTTTATGAATAAATATCAAATCGAGCAAATGTTTACTATGACGAACACAATGATACGAACACAATAAATAAGCAAACAAGATTTGATTCAAAAGGGTTTCATTAAAACTGATTAATGACTACATATGAATAAAGAATGAATGCTATAAACCATAACTATTTTAATCGTGTTAATGTTGATGATGTATTGATGTGACGGCTGCTACGGTTTGTGATGGATTGATTGTGTGAATCGATGTGATGTTTTCTGTTTGTCGTCATATTGCTTGTCCGTCTCACCCTATTGATATGAAACCTAGGATTCATATTTATAGACATTTATGTTTCTGTTAAGGAAACACCGGATCTCTTGGGATTCAAAATTGCCTTGTTGACTTGTTGATTGGTAACACTTGTATTACTTAAAGACAAGTGTTTGGACTCTACAGTTGCATAGTCTTCCGTAGGTGATTGTTAATACACAGGAATCTTGTTCTTCTGAAGGTACTTTGTTCTTTCGAAGCTATCTTATTCTTCTGAAGAAACTTTGTTCTTTCGGAGATACTTTTTTCTTCCGAAGATACTTTGTTCTTCCGTAGATACTTTGTTCTTCTGAAGGTATCTTAACTTGAACTTTAGAGCTGGTCATTCATCCGCAGAAGATCTTCGAATGATTGTTTTTATAAGAAATAGATCAATGGAAGAACAAAAATGTTCATCCGTAGATGTTTCTTACACTTAGTCAATTTCACAAATTGACCAAGGATAATGTTTTACCTGCAATCATACATAAATCAACACACATATGGGTTAACCTATATACATAGTGCATACATCAAAATAATGAATTACAGTTATTCGTTACAAGTATTGATTAAGGTTCTAAACCTATACAAAATGATCTAGGTCTATTGTTCCTAGATCTAACAATACTCCCCATTAGGCTTAGATACTTGTAATAAGCTCTTCAAAACTGAAAGCTTCTTCATTCTTGACACCATCTACTTGTTGAAATATGATATTGCATCCTTATGATCATCGTACTTGTACTTGATCTCCATTCTGCATATCTTTTGTAGTGTCTCAATGTTCAACCCCAAATGTCTTCTTCTGTTGTGAGATTTCTACAACACTTTGATTATTGAATATTTCAAGCTCATCTTGTTCTGACATCCTCAGTTTGGATACTTCCTTGATGTTAGGTCCTTTCAACAGCACAACCTCATATCTTCTTCTCTTATATGCCTTTGCATGCAGTTTATCAATCACTGGAATCATGTGAACATATAGGCATAGATCATGTTGAGCTTTTTCATCAGTCAGCTTTGGAAAGAATTTGTCATGAAAAATATGAAGTGTAACTAGGGTGGAGTAGCTTGATTTCCACCAGATCAAAAAGTCTAATACTTTTAGCTTTCTTATTTTCTTCATTCCTTAACAACACCAACTATTTAGTTCTCTCAACATATCCCTATTTAGTTATGGGTAATGTATATTAAGTGCCTTCTATGTTCTTGATTGTACTATTGTTTTGTTTGAATACCCAACTCTCCTCAGAAATTCATCATTAATCTATGCAGAGGAGTTGGATTTTGATTTTCTTTTGCTTCTGTTCTTGTGCTCATCATCTTCTCTTCTTGCTTCTTTCAGCAAGTCATCCTTGAATTTTGTCTTTAATTTCCCAACAGATACGAAGAAGTCTCTTTATCTTGGGCTTATTGGATAGTTTGAGATGATTAAGCTCTGAAGATCACATATATCAGCATTAGGAAGCTGTAAAACTAATTCAAGTAAATGGTAGTATTCAACTCTTCTAGATACCCTCTTGATTAATGCACAGTCCCACTCTAGATCAAATTTCCAGGACACAATCCTATTTTCCTCAACAAAGTGGGAGTTGTAATATGATCAAACAACCAAATTAGAGAAGATTTTCCTTTAGTAATCTCTATCATATTTGTGCCCAATGGCCATACTTTCTAGGAATTACCTCTCTGGGTTCTCTGATGAGTTTTTCCTTTCCTTTGTGTTGATCTTATCTTTCAACTGTCACTAGCTCAGAAAGAGTCTTTATTTGATGTTCATGAATGGGATTAGGGGCTTCAGTCCTGAATCTTACTCCAATTTCTAACTCCACCTTCATAACATGTTCCATCATTCTCCTTAGCTCACCTATTTTTCTTCCCTTAGCTTATGCAATTTGTAGTTGTGACCCTATAGCCAACAGGTCATATTGTATTTGTTGAGCTTTATTGTATCATAGTGACCCAAATCTTTCTTGATTTCTGAATAGATTGAAATGTTGTGAAAGCATCATAGTCACAGTTAGAGATAGTGAATCTAGAAAGCTTAAATTCTTTTAGTAGATCCATTCATCCTCTCAACCATGTCATATGGAAACCCATTGTTGATAAGGGTCATAAACATTGTTGACTCAGGCCTCTCTTCTAATATGTATTTTGATGTCAGAAGATTATCACCTTTGATTCTTCTTGTTCTTTGTGAGTTTGTTCTCTAGTGAGCTCTTTCCATTTTTCATCACTATCATTTTCATCATGAGACATAGGCGTAGAAGTTGAAACATCCATTGAAGGAGTGTGCTCAGAAGATGTAGGCCTTGATCTTTTAGGTGAATCTTCAAGATTAATCACCTTTTTATGTGTAGTACCAGGTACTTTCTCTTCCTGGTGTATTGAGTAAGAGGCTTTGAAGTTTGAGAGGTTTCTTTTAATGGACCTGTTAATGGAGCAACATTTGATTCAAGGGCACAAATTTTCATCTTTAGCTCATTAATCTCTTCCTCTTTCCTTCTTAATAGTGTGGATTGAGCAGAAAGAGAGTTAGTTACATGATCAATTTCCAAAATTAGCATCTCCTTTTCAGTCTTCTCATACTTCACTAACTCTTTGAGTTCTTTTCTTGTTGAAGTAGTGCATCAATCACTTCATTGTTGCATTGTGCATCTTTTTTTTCTTAATCTTTTTATTCTTGATTCTTTTTTTACCAACTCATCATCCTTTTCTTTTATCACTCCTTTCGACTCTTGAATTCTTTGCTTTCTTTTGTTTGATTTGATGACCAGTTTGTTATACTTAACAACCAGATAACTCTTCTTCACAGGAATGTCATCTTCACTCAGGTCATCTTCATGATAAACAATTCATCAACATAGTTTCCTTCTTCTTCCCCTTCTTCATGTTCAACAACTACATTGTCATTATTGATATCAATAGGGGCTGCACTAGCTGAGCTTGAGCTAGACTTAACAATTTGATCTGCTTGCTCCTCTTGAGGTTGTTGTTTCTATTCAATAAATGGAGAGATTGGCTCGGTATCACTAGTGTACATGCTATTTTGTGAGACTAACTCAGCCACACCAGTGTAAATGCTCTTATGTGAATGATGTTTAGGAGTTGGAGGTTGTTGATGAATGGGTGATAGATGGTGTTGTGATTGATGATGTTGGTGTATGGGTGACTGATAGTGTTGGTGAATGTGTGGTTGATGGTGTGGTGGTGATTGAGGATGTGGAGATTGCTGATGTATGGGTGATTGGGGAGGAGAAGGTGGTGATTCTTCATCATCATCAGATGTATCTTCTTGATGTTCTTCCCACAGCAGCTCTGCTGGGATGTTTGCATTAGCATCAACCACATGAGCAAACATGGGCATGTCTTCTGCTTCATACTTTCCACTGATCTTATTCAGTACAGATCTTCCCAGATGCGCTTGTACAAAGACATCACCTAATCTTTCTATCGCTGGCAGCTTAGCATTAATGATCAGTTGGAGGAACCTTGGAAACATGAATATTTTGTCATCCTTCTTTACTCTTATTTGGTCATATAGACAATTGAAAATGCACTTTGAGTAGTTATATGTTCTTCCTTCAAAGATCCCTATGATTCCATAAGAGATGTGCCTTGAAAATCTATCCAATCCGGATTTCCTGTTTGAGATACACTTAAGGTAAGTGTGATATAGGAACCGATAGGGCTTGCATAATCTGCGCTTTTTGATCTCTCCTCTTTCAAAGTCACCATCATAACCCATCAAAAGAAATACCTTCTCAATGTACTCATGTACAAAGACGTCTGGATGACCTAATTCTTGATCTCCTAACTCTAGTACGCTTCTAATTTTCTGTTCATCAATTCTTGAGTACTCATTCCTTAAATCTGCCATAATGACATTTGATTCTCCATCCTCCTCTAAATCAATGAGCACTTGGCTCTAATACCACCAATGAATCCAAGGATCGCAATAAGAAATTATCAGTTTTAGAATGGAATCAAGTTAATGATTGCGGAATGATCATTAACTGTTTTTTAATTGTTTTTTGAATAAATATCAAATTGAGCAAATGTTTATTATGACAAACACAATGATACGAACACAATAAATAAGCAAACAAGATTTGAATAAAAAGCGTTTCATTAAAATTGATTAATGATTACAAATGAATAAACAATGAATGCTATAAACAATAACTGTTTTGATCATGTTAATGATGTATTGATGTGACGACTTCTAGGGTTTGTGATGGATTGATTGTGTGAATCGATGTGATGTTTTCTATTTGCCATTTTATTGCTCGTCCGTCTCACCCTATGGATGTGAAACCTAAGATTCATATTTATAGACATTTATGTTTCTCTTAAGGAAACACCAGATCTCTTGGGATTCGAAATTGTCTTGTTGACTTGTTGACTTAATTTCTGGAATAGAGAAGATTCTTGGCTTTGCAAACACTCCTGGTTTGCAGGTAAGTAATCCTGACTATCGTTAACTCATCATCTTGAGTGTTTGGTATGGGGTTAGCCCTGATTGCAGCTTCCATGAATCCTGCAGACTGGCCTGTCATCCAGTTGACCAACATTATTACCTAATTGCCTTTGTTTCCTTCTTAGACTGAACTCTTTAGCAATTTTGTCATGAATTCTTTGTGCCAGCCTGTTAGCTTGTCTAGATTGGCTTGTATTGACAAGTGAAGATCAAGAATAGGTTAGAGTCACTTTTGATTAGATTTTGTTTATATTACTTTGTAATAGGTTTTATGTTAGTTTACTTTTATATGTTTTTTTAATTTTGCTTAGTTTTGTGGTCCAGCAAAACTATGAGCAAAACTATAGTTTCGCTCATAGTCAATTGTTTTAGTTCACCCGACGAAACTGTTGTTCTACAGGCAAAACTATAGTTTCGGTAGTACAGTTTCAATAACAGCGAAACTGTCTGCGAAACTAAGATTGCAATATACAGATTTGATCATTTTCTTTTAAAGCTTCATTTAATTTTATGAAATACTTGGCTTCATTCTTTTTAAGTTCTACGTTTATGATGGTTAATTTATTTAAAAGTAACCTATTAGCTTTATACACACCAAATAAACGAATTTTGCAAATAGAAGAACACATATCTTGAACTGTCTCGTATGGAAGATCTAGGATGACTCTTTTAGTAGTAAGAGCATTCTCGCAGTTGCAAACTATGGTATTTCACTTCCATTCCTCTTCCTTCTCAGCATTACAAACTTCATAATTCAACTTAACTCCACCTTTACAAATTAATGTCTGCTTAAGTTCCCCTTGTACCTCTTCAATTCTAGGTTCGGTAAACCTTCGGAATTGGTGCTAGAATCTGATATCTCTTTGGGTTTCTCTTTGGAGTTTGAAGTGATCTTTGGAGTTGGATATGTTGCTTCATAGTACTCATGAAGTTTGATATCCAACTCTATTTCTTTCAGTTTGTTGATCACCTCCATTAGTTTGTAATCCCGAAAGCCTCTATCTCGTTTAATCGACTTGCCGTGTGAGCTCCATTATGATGGGAGGGACTCAAGCAATCTCAAAACATGTTCATGATTTCCCAATTGGGCATCAAACTTCTTCAGATTGTTTTCCACCAACAGAAAACGATCAACAAAATCAGACATCCTTTCATTCTTTAAAGCTACAAAATTATCAAACCAATATTGTGCAATTGTGAGATTACTAGATTCAAAGGATTTATACAGTTCTGCAAAAGCCATTTTTATTTTTATTATTTTTATTGCAATTAACCCCCTAAAAGTATTTTTCCCAAAAATTGTAAAATAATCTCCCCCGGAAAAAATAATTTTTTAAAATGTCACTCTATGCAATCTTAGCAACTGGGGTCAAGCTAGTTGCTAAGATATTTTTTAAAATATTTTTTTATAAATCCTTTAAAATCGTGAATATTTCTTTATCTGGATGAAATCAATTAATCCCAACTAGGGGGAGAGAAGTCATCTTTGACATTCTAGATTCGCTGAAGAGATGATAATTTCGCCGAAATTGTAGTTTCGCAGTGAAAGCTAGTTTCGCTGAGCCGACAATAGTTTTGCTGGAAATTTTGGCAGCAATTTCGCTAACCAAATGCTTGAGACTGCTTAGTTTCGCCGACAATTTCACACGAAACACGTTTGAACTTTCGTTCAAAGATACTTTCGACAGCAATTTCGCTTATAGTATGCACACAAGCATTGTTGAACTCTCGTTCAAGATCACTATTTTCACTGAGATGCTGAAATTAACTAGAAAGTGTAAAACACTTGTAGTTTTGCTAGAAGGGATTGCAGTTATGCTAGTGAAGATGTTATTTTGCTGGATGAATCTGGAAGGTCTTTTTAACATGAAATTAATCTAAAATCACTTAAATCTCAATGGATTTGATATCTGATGATTATCAAAGCTTTTCCAACCAATAACAAGAAAAATTCAATCAAATTCCATATCAATAAAACTCAAATTTGATCCGGAATTGATGAAATATTGATATTGAACAAAAACAACCAAAAAAACCTCAAACAATCTTCAAAAATCAGCAACAAATTCTTCAAATCTTCAATGTATTTGATCCAAAATGGCTATGATACCAAATTGTTAGTCCAGGTTGAACACTTGAATCAAATACTATGAAGATTTGTAAGATCAAACAATGATAAACACAGAAACCCCAAATTGATCTAATATGATAGCATATAATTTGTACAAAGTGGAAACCCCAATCAAATGGTCATACAACCATTAACCTAATTCTAAATACAATTAGGCTATTTATAGTCTAGTCTAAGTTTCCCTATTTACACATAACCCCCTAGACTATATAACTAGACTAAAACATGACTCAAACAAAGTAAAATATATTTTGTTCACATAAAATATATTTATTATAATAAAACTCCTAGTCATTTAAATCTTCAACGTCTCATCTCGGTTCTTTGTCTCGAACGTATCGTGTTTGACTTTTGAGTTGACTTTGACTGTGACGTTGACTTTTGTTGACTTTGACTATGTTGATAATATAGACTATCTTGTATAGCTCCAACAACAAGTGGCATGTTGATCAGGTCAAGATCTACATAATAGTTCAAGGTTTGAAAATTGAAGACTTCTTGCTGCCTTTGAACTCTTTGAAGAATAAGGGCTCTTTTGTTTGCATCATACATCCACCCAATGATGTAGTTGGAAGTTCCTTGAGATGGAGATGACACTGCCCTTGGTATACCTTCCTCAAAAAGACTCTAAATGAAGGAGTCTATAGAGTCCATATCAATGTGAACTTGAGGAGGTTGCTGAGTATGGACCGTTGCAAGTGAAGATGATGAGTCGTCAATGTCCATGCTCTGTGAAGAAATCCCAGGTTCTGTGTCTGTGATGACTTTTTCTCCCTTTTTGGTAGCATCACCCACTGCATAGGTGAGCTAGAGGTTAGATCAATCACATTCAGAAGTTCTTGTGTTCCTGGTTGAGCTTTCCTTAAAGGTCTCCCAGCTAGTTTTTCCTTAGATAAGATATCTCAAGTTGCTGATCATTAACCCTGTTATGCAGGGTAGTCACCTGAGATTCAATGTGACTAACCTTGGAGACTAGGTAGGTGCATGTTTTTGAAATTTTTTGCAACTTTAGCCTTAGATTCCCCTATCTTCATCAGAAGAATCATAGGGGATGAGAGAATTAGACCAAAGTCTTCTTTCTCACCACCAGCATGAAGTTTTTGGCTGCTGGTTTTTCTCTGCTCAGTGCCAACTTCAGTTGAAGTGTCAATGGGCTGAGTTGCCATAGTTGAGGTCTGAATGATGTAATCACTTGTTGAAGTGAGAGCCTCTTCCATATGGATTTTCAGAATAGGTTTAAAAGTATCCACCTCAGAATGGGTGACTGATGTGGGCTAGACATAGGTGACTCAGGCGCAGTCATCTCTGTTTGAGTAGGTGAGGAGTAGAGAGACTCATGGTACTCACTGAAACCTAAATCTTCATCAGTATAGAAGTCAAGGTTTGGAATTGGGTGGTTTAAGTCTAGAGGCTGGGGATAGTAACTGTCCCTGAAAGTTGTTCACCTGAGTGTTGAGACTTAGAGTGAAGGCTTAAGGTAGTTGGGATTATGAGCTCACCAAGCTGAGCATGAGGAACCTCAACATTGATCCTTGAAAAGATGGAAGTGGTTTGCTCCTCAGGAGAAGTGGGAGCTCTAATATCCACTTCCTCCTGTATGGGTGAGTGTATGGGACATTGCACAGACTCAATAGCTTGAGCAGGGGTTCGTTTGGATTTTCTTTTGTAAGTATGGGTGATTTGAGGCCTTTTTGGTGGTTGAAAGGTAGAAGGTGTGGGTTCAATCCTAGCTTGTTATGCTAGGTTGTCACCTTGAGCAATGAGCTCTAACATGTTGGAGACAAGGGCTGTTTCTATCCCTGAGAAGCCTACAGTTGGCTTTTTCAATATTTTAAAGATGTCGGGCTTCATCTGTCCCAATTTAAGAATATTACTTGTTTTACTCAATTGTGAGCCCAGTTCACAGTTAAGAATGTATTGAACATATCTAGGAAACATGTACTACTCTAAGGAGTCAAAGTTTGCAAGTAAATTTGTATAAACAAATTGAGAGTACCTGAACTTGACCCCCTGAACCATTCCTTGCACTATGAAGGAGAGATCCTCAGGAATCTGGTCCCACCCTCCATGCTTGTTGGACAAGCTGTGGATAACTACATGAAGCATGTATTTCCACTAGGATGAGACATTCCCTTTCCTGAAGGTATTTACAGAGAAGTCTCCCTTATAGCCCATCTGCTCAAAGGAATGATTGACAACCTCCTTTGGGAAGAACAACTCACCTTCTTCATCATCCAGCTAAAGATGATTGTTGATTATGGCTGCAGTGATAAAGATTGTCCTCCCTTGCATTGTGACAGATAGTGCCTTCTCCCTATCCATAATGACTTCTTGGCAGGTATTCCAAAATTCAACCAAGTGATCCTCATAAAGAGTACAATTAATGGTAAGGGAGGTGAAGTAGTTTGACAGAGCCAGAAAATGGCAAACCTCTAAGAAACTATCATCTTTCTTAGAGTTCAATAGAGCAACCTGGTTGTGTTGCCTGTGAAGTTGCATGGAGAAATCAAGGTTGTTTATGAGATTTAGATTGGCCATTTTGAGAAGCTTAAGGGTGAAGGAAGATGAAGAAAATTGGCGGCTTGGAAGAATATAGGTTAGAGAAATAGTGCAAATGAAGAAGATAGTGAAAGAGGGGGGAACCGTTGGGTTTGTATGTGAAAAGGATATGAGACAAAGTTAATGAAAGAGGATAAACTTTGAAACCCAGAAGTCGGTCCCACCTCTGAAAAAATATTTTTCTTTTGCCCAAAAAGTAGTTTTCTTGGAAGTCGAGAAATCTTCCAAAGGTTATTTTGCTTCAGAAGTTCTTGAATAAAAGCTTTCGAAAGCAAATTGACTTCGGAAGCTATTTCAAAGATTTTTGAGAATTTTGCTTTGGAAGAAATTTAGAATTCAGATTGTTTATTCTAAGAAGAATAAAAACTTCTGAAAGAAAATTGCTTTCGGAAGAAAAATTGTTCTGATAAAACATACAAGTATTTAAGTTGATTTTAAGCTTCGAAAGATATCTAAGAAATTTCTTCCAAAGGTGAAACTACTTAAGTAGACATTTATTTGCTAAGACATAAGTTTCTTCTGAAGGTAATTTTTAATCTTATAAAGGATAAAGAGATCAAAATTTTTAAAAGATCAAAGGAATGTCTTTTAAAAAGATTTTACTTCTAAAGAGAACAAGGGCTTACGAAGGTGACAACTTAGGACACACAGGTTTTAGAAATAATATGATTAAGTTTTAAGTAAGGCTACTCAAAGTTAATCATCCAATAGTTGATACAAGATATTTGATTCTTTGTTCATCAAAAGCTTTGGTGAACAGATCAGCATTTTGTTCATTTATGTTAACTTTGACTAATTTTATTAATCCCTTTTCAAAGTGATCTCATATCAAATGATACCTGATATTGATGTGCTTTGTCCTTGAGTGTTACACAAGATTTTCTATGATTGAGATAGCACTGTTGTTGTCTATATGGATGGGAGTCTCCTTGAAGTTGAATCTATAGTTCAGCATCTGATTTTGAATCCAAAGCACTTGAACACAGTAGCTTGTAGCAACAATGTATTCAACCTCAGTAGTTGATGCAGATACACAAGATTGTTTCTTACATTGCTAAGAGACTATCCTTCCACCAAGAATTTGACTACCCCCTGATAGTCACTATGTGTATAGGCATATAGGTTGAAGTTAGAGTTTTTAGGATACCAAAGGCCAAGTGATGGAGTACCTTTGAGATATCTTAGAATTATTTTGATAGTGATTAGGTGTGACATCTTGGGATTGTCTTGATATCTTTCATAAATACATGTAGCAAACATGATATTAGGCTTGGTAGCTAGAGGTACATAAGAGACCCAATTATTGCCCTGAATAGATGCTCATCAACACACTCCCCTCAAGATCAGGTCCAATGGAGTGGTTTCTGGCTATGGTGTTTTAGTAATCTTATAATCAGTCATGTTGAATCTTTAAGTATGTTTTGAACATACTTTGATTGACTTATGAAGATGCCATTGTCAACTCCTTCACTTGAATTCCTAGAAAGAAATTAAGTTCCCTCATGGCACTCATTTCAAACATGTCTTTCATCAGCCTTTCAAAGTCTTTGCAAAGCATTGAATTAGTTGACCTAAAGATGATGTCATCCATATATACTGAACTAGCATAAGTCATTTCTTGTTCCTTTAATGAAGAGAGTTCCATCAATAGTACCCCTCTTATAGCCATGCTGATAAAGATACTATGATAAAGTATCATACCATCCTTGGTGCTTGGTGCAGCCAATAAAGAGCCTTATCAAGCTTGCAAACATAATCAGGATGATCAGGATCTACAAACCCAGGTGGTTGTTTGACATACACCTCTTCGTCAACCCCCCATAAAGAAAAGCACACTTGACATCAAGCTGGTAAACCTTCAAGTTCTTGGATGTAGTAAAAGCTAGAAATATCCAGACAGCTTCAAGTCTTGCAACAAGAGCAAAGACATTTGTGTAGTCAATTTCTTCTTCTTGAGTACACCCTTGAACAACTGGTCTTTCCTTGTTCTTGATGACAAGTCCTCTATCATCCTTCTTATTTATGAACACCCATTTGGTTCCTATAGTAGTCTTCCTATGAGGAAGAGGACATAGATTCCAACCCTTTTTCTTTTTGAATTAAAGTAGCTCATCTTGCATAGCTTCAACCCAACTTCCATCCTTTAGAGCCTCATTAATTTTCTTTGGCTCTATCTGGGACAAGAAACAAGAGTGAAGACAAACATTTTCATCATGGGTTTGTCCTCTTTTTCTTACCCCTGTATCAACATCTCCAATGATGTTTGTGGAAGGATGAGACTTATGGATCTTAGCTGAGGGATCACAGCAAGTTGCTTAAACGGATCTAAATTAGAGAAATTCAGATCTGGTAATGAGGACTCACCCTCCACATTAGCATACTTATCAAGATTAACTTGATCCAATGAGTGTGTGACATCATTAATGTTGTCATCAATGGAGTGGTTATCAGCATGAAGAAATTCTTGATCACTATCACCACCACCATGCTCTCCAGTATTTAAAGCTCTTTCTTTTGAGTTGGTGCCTCTAAGCTGGAATTTGAAGGCACTCCAGAAGCATTAGAAGGATTTGTTATTGATGTGCTGTAGAAGCTTCATTTGTAGGATTTGTTACCATTGGAGCTGAAGATGTGTAGCTTGAAGGTCTTCTTAGCTCAAATCTTGGATCAAGATCACCTATAGGTAATATATTTGTAGACCCTGAAACTGCTCACAAGATTTGTTGAAATAGTTGGTAACTAAATCAAGATCAAATACCCAATCAGGACCAGAACCTTTCAGACTAGGAGTGTGCTCATTGAAAGTCACATTGGCTGACTCTTCAACTATTCTAGTTCTGAGATTGTATACTCTATAATCCTTAGCTTGGGAAGAGTATCCAATAAAGTGTCCATCATCTGATTTCTCAACAAACTTGGCAATTTGATCTTTGGTATTCAAGATGGTGCAAGGACATCCAAATGACCTAAGAAAACCAATGAAAGGTTTCCTCTTATGTCAAAGTTCATAAGGAGTCTTACCGTGAGTCTTAACCACTAAAACTCTGTTTTGCACATAGCAGCA
This sequence comes from Flaveria trinervia, assembly GCA_025506515.1. Classification (NCBI taxonomy): domain Eukaryota; kingdom Viridiplantae; phylum Streptophyta; class Magnoliopsida; order Asterales; family Asteraceae; genus Flaveria; species Flaveria trinervia. Next base: position 26,557,206 of record CM046457.1, read on the forward strand.
GTATTGACTGCCTCAGCCCAGAAGGTGATGGCAATTTAGAGTCAGACAAATAGTTCTTGCAGCTTCAATAAGTGTCTTGTTTCTCCTCTCAGCAACACCATTTTGCTGAGGAGTCCTAGGAGCACTATATTTTAAGAGTCTTACCATGAGTCTTAACCACTAAAACTCTGTAAACACAATCCTTAGCAAAGTGAGAGGTACTCCCACATATAGCACAACCCATTTTCTTCCTTATAGGAGTCTTCTTTTGTGAATAAAGCTAAACTTGATCACTTTCACTCTCCATCATCATCTTTTCAGATGATTTGGCAATTCTTGTGGGGTTAGAACTACCTTTGGAGCTTGATGGTTCATGTTGTATAGCAGTGGTGAACACCTTCTCAACCTTCTTCTTGATGATGGGATGATTTGGACATGAACTAGAACTGTTGTTTTTGGAGTTCAAGTTTGTGTCCTCAGCTTTAACCACTTCAAATCCTATAGAAATAAAGACTTGTTTTTATGCAGAGTTGAAGGTGGCCTTGATCTCTAGAGCCTTCTTTGCCTTTCTCTTGCTCTTTCTAATTAAGTTCTTTCTCCTGGACTTGGTCATCCCAAAAGCTTTACTCTCCTTAGAGGGATGATGACCCTTCATAGAATGCTCATCTTCACTCTTCTTAGAGCCATTTTTCTCATCTCCTCTTCAGTCAAGGGGTCTATGAGAGGAAGCTCATCATTACAAGTTCCATACCTAGGAGATCTTACAGACAAGACTGTGTGTGTGGAGGAGCTATCTCACAAGATCACAGTCTCTACTTATTCTGATAACAAACTTTTGCATGCAAGGATGAGTATATCATGTTCTTGAAGGTCTTCTTCAAGAACACATTTTTCTACCCTGGCTTTGCTGATCACAAGCTCAGCCTGAATTCAGTCAACTTGGCTATGAGATCCTTGATCTGAGTCCTATAATTAGTGTGCTCATTTTTAAGATTGAAATGGCTTTCTCTAAGTCCAAAATATTTAACTTATAATCATTTTTAACCTTCTTTAAGATATTCAAGGACTCAAGATCAGATCTCATCTCTAAGTTGTGGGACCTGTATCTATTAACTTTAGCAATACATTCCAGGGTGAAAAGATGTTCCAATACCTTCGCTTCATCGTGGTCAGCCATGAGTGCTTGGCTTGGAGATGCTTCTTCCACCTGAAAGCTCTAGTCAAAGCCTCTGTCTACAATAGCAACAACTCTGCTACTTTGGCTTCTCATTCTGGATAGCTCTCTAAGTGTAGTTTGGTCTGGCTTGAGCCTGGCAACCATTTGTTCTTGATTCCTTACACTCTCTAGCAAAGTAACCATCTGATTATAGTGGTAACACCTTACCTTGCTTTTATCTAGACCAAACTTTTTGTAAGGATTAAATGTAAAGGCTGATGCAACTCAAACACTCAAACTTTTTGAAGTAGAACGCTTCGGAAGTTTCGCACCAACAATAGAAATATTCTAAGTGTGAAATCTTCCGAAGCCAAGACCAATATCTTTCGATGCCAAGATGAAGTCTTCTGAAGCTTCAAAGACAAAGTCTTCGAAGCCAACACTTGAAGATATATTTCTTCCGAAGACTTTTAGGATACATGCTTTATCTAATGTACTTTACATAAAGTTGGACCCCTTTCCGCTACAATTCTATAAAGTCACCAACTTACATAAGTTGGTGAAATGGTCCATGCTTTTGGTAATTTTACATTGAGGTCTTGAGTCTGTAACTTTCTACTTCATGTACTTTATCCTTTTTATAATATATTAGGATGTGAGCTATGGCATGTCATAGTCACTAGTCAAAAGGCAATCTGCCTTTGACTCTATAGTTGATTTTGTTACTCTCTAGTCAATTGTATCCAGTTGGCCTTCAAAGTATGGCCGGCTGTAGGATGTAGTATATGTATCTCAAGTACTTGTAACTTTCCATTATGCTTTGTAACATATTTAGTAGAAGTTGAGAAAGCAATATACTGCAATCTTGAAAACCAACTCCTTGTGCGTTTTGCTATCTTGTTATGTCTCATATTTACTTATGTTCTTAGTATCATTACAAAGGTTAACCAGTTCCACTGTTTGATTAGTTAAGTGTTCTATGCAACTCTCCTCATTATGTTGTGTGTTGTAAGTGTACACCCTTCATCGGTCCTACATTTGGTATCAGAGCATTCCAGGCTCTTAATATAAGATCCACCATCTTAAGATTCCTCACACACACAAAATACTTAACTTTTCAAATGGCATCCATTTCCAAATTCGATATGGAAACTGGAACCATTACAAACTCCCCCTGATCACTCTTGATGATTTAACACCTGGTGCCAAAGAATGGAAGGTTTCATCAGGTCTCTAGACTCAAGAATGTGGGAGTCTGTTGAAAATGGAACTTACATACCAAGCACCTCTTCTGCTACTGGAGGAGGTATGATACCCAGGCTGTGGCTGACTACTCAGATGAAGATAGAAAGAGAGTAGAGATTGACCAGAAGGCCATGATAGCCCTTCAGACTGCTCTTCCAAACTCTGTATACAGAGGTTTAAAGAAATGCAAAATAGCTAATCATCTGTGGGATGCATTGAAACTGATGTATGAGGGTTCCTTTGAAGCCAAAGATAACAAGAAGGATATCCTAAAGCAGTAGTATGAAAATTTTAACTTTAAAGTAGGTGAAATCATGACTCAACAATACTTTAGGTATGTTGAGATTGTGGACACCCAAGTGGATGGAGGAGTTGCTCTTGAAAACAGAGATATTGTAAGGAAGTTCAGGTCCTCTCTTCTAAGGCAATGGACAGACTACTATGTGGTTATCAAGAGAACTAATAATCTAAATACTCTCACCTTGACAGAGTTATATGGTATTCTCAGTGGATACCAGATGGAGATGAACATGCAAGGTTCATCTGGCAACTCTAGCAATCCAATGGGTTCAGCCCTTCATGTGGTTGAAAAGGATAGCATAGAACCCCAACATCATATCATATGCTACCCTGACAACTCATAAAAGGGTCCTTGCATCACCTTCCCTGAGACACCAAGGGAGAACTACACTCAAGGAAGCCCATTCCAAGAGACAAGTTCTTCTCAAGCCTTTGTGTCCTCTGATGAAAGTTATGGCAACTTTCTCTTCATCCTTGAAGACTTGGATTGTATCCATCCAGATGATCTGGAGTACATGGATAGTCCACACATGGCTCTTCACACTCACAGAGCCAAGAAGTTCTACAAGCAGACTGGAAGGAAGTTCCCCAGCAATGCAGCCAGTGGAAAGTTTGGATTGGACAAAAGCAAAGTCAAGTGTTACGACTGTAATTTGATGGGCCATTTTGCAAGGGAGTGCAAGGCAGCAAGAACAAATAGTGGCCAAGCACAATCCAGATCAAACTACACTGACAAAGCCACCAGAATGAGAAGTCAAAGTAGCAAGCTATAGTTTTGTTTAAAAGGAGGCTTTGACTAGAGCATTCAGTGAAAGCTGCTTCTCTAAACAAGCACTAATGGCAAATCATGATGAAGCCAAGGTATTGGAATATCTCTGTACTCCTAAATGCATTTCTATAGTTAACAGATACAAGTACTACAACTTAGAAATGAGATCTGATCTTGAGTCCTTAAATATCCTAAAAGCTGATTTTAGAAAGACTGAAAGTGATTAAACTAAAGCTAGAGACTTAGATAAAACCATTTCAGTTCTAAAATATGAGCACACCAATTATAGGACTCAGATCAAGGATCTCATAACTAAGTTGACTGAATGCCAGGCTAAGCTTGTGATCAGCAAAGCCAAGGTAGAAAAATTGTTCTTGAAGAAGAGACCTCAAGAACATGATATCCTCATCCCTACATAACAAGGTGTGTTATCAAAACAAGCAGGGACTGGGATCTAATGAGATAGCTCCTCCACACACAATCTTGTCTGTAAGATCTCCTAGGTGTGGAACTTATGAAGATGAGCTTCCTGTCATAGACCCTTTGAGTGAAGAGGATGAAGAATGATAGTGAAGAATTTCTCAAAAAAGAGTGAAGAGGAGGATTCTAAGAAGGGTCACTATCCTTCTGAAGAGAAGAAGTAGACTGTGATGACCAAGTCTATGAGGAAGAACTTGATCAGAAAGAGCAAGAGAAAAGCTAGGAAGGCTCAAGAGATCAAGGCCACTTTTGACTCTAGCCAGAAACAAGTTTCTATCTCTGCAGGGTTTGAAGTGGTGAAGACTGAAGACATCAAACTAAACTCTACTGCCAAGAGTTCTTGTTCATGTTCAAATCATCTCAGCACCAAGAAGAAGGCTATCTGCTGTGTACCACTGCTACATAGCCTAGACCATCCAACTCCAAGAATAGTTCTCAGCCTAAAAGGACTGTCTCAGCATCTGCAAAGATGAAGGTGGAGAAGGGATATGATCAAATCAGTCTTGTTCTCAGCAGAAGGCTCTTAGGAAGAAGAAAATGGAATGTGTTATGTGTGAAAGTATCTCTCATCTTGCTAAGGATTGTCTATACAATCCAAATGGTACTCTCATATGACCAAGAAAAGGACTTCCAAGAGTTCCAAGAAAATTCCTGCTTCGGAAGGAGAATCTGTTTCTTTTGGAAGCTCTAAAGAAAAAGGCAAGTGGAAAATTGCCTTCAAAAGAAAAGTTGGTCTTGAAGAAAGGAATACTTACGAAGCACTGAAGTCTGTTGCAGTGATAGCAGGATCTTCCGAAGGTCCAGTCATCAAAACTTCTGAAGTCTCAAAAGCTTCCGAAGTGTTGAAGGTCAAGTCCAAACTTCCAAAGGTGGTGTGGAAGTCAAAGAAAGACCAAGTGACGGAATGTTCTCCATCAACAATAGCTCAAGATCCTCAAAGCACAACTATAGGATCTATTACTATTGCATTACCTTCTAGTTCTTTTAATGAGCCCAAGACTAGTAAGGGTTGGGTTTCCAAATGTAACTAATCATTTTCTTTGTGCGGGAACAACTCAAGACAAACAAGAATGTCTGGCTCATTGATAGTGGCTGTTCTAGGCACATGACAAGCAATAGGTCACTACTCCAGAACTTTGAAAGAATTGATGGAGGGCCAGATGCTTTTGGAGGAGATGAAGGTGGTTACATTTTTGGAAGGGGAAAGGTCACAAATGGTAAGCTCAGCATTGAGAAGGTAAACTTTGTCAAGGATCATAGGTACAATCTTCTGAGTGTATCCGAATTTTGTGATCAGAGTCATAACATGCTCTTTACTGAGCATGAGTGCATTGTTCTCAAGCCTGGGGTGGTCATTCCTTATGAGCACATTCTGCTTAGAGCCCCCAGGAAAGGGAACATGTACAAAATGGATATGCAAGAAACATCTCCCTCTGGAGAAGTCTCGTGCTTTCTATCTAAAGCCAATAGTGATGAATCTTTCCTATGGCATAAAAGAATGTGCCATGTAAACTATAAGAACATGAATAAATTGATTAAGAATGATTTGGTAACTGGAATGCCAAAAAAAGAGTTTACAAGTGATGATCATTGTGTTGCATTGCCTGAAGGGGAAGCAACATAAGGTATCTCATAAGCCTAAGGAAAGAAACTCCATCACTACACCCCTACACTTGTTACATATGGATCTCATTGGCCCCACCAGTGTAATGAGTCTAGGAAGGACCTCTTATTGTTTGGTGATCACATATGACTTTACAAGATTCACTTGGGTTTTCTTCCTTAGAACTAAGGATGAGACCCTTGAGATTCTAAAGAATTTCATCTTAAAGATTGAGAATCAATGTGATCACAAGGTCAAAACCATAAGATGTGATCAAGGAATTGAATTCAAAAACCAAATCCTTGATACATTTTGTGGTGAAAAGGGTATTACAAGACAATACAGTGCTCCCAGGACTCCTTAGCAAAATGGTGTTGCTGAGAGGAGAAAAAGGACACTCATTGAAGCTGCAAGAACCATGTTGTCTGACTCTAAGCTACCTATCACCTTCTGAGCAGAGGCAGCCAACACTTCCTGCTATGTGCAGAACAAGAGGAAACTTTCATTGGATTTCTCAGGTCATTTGGATGTCCTTGCACCATCTTGAATACCAAAGATCAAATTGCCAAATTTGCTAAGAAATCATATGATGGACAGTTCATTGGATACTCTTCCCAAGCTAAGGCTTATGGTGTATACAATCTCAGAACTAGAATTGTGGAGGAGTCAGCTAATGTAACTTTCAATGAACATACACCCAATGTGGCTTGTTTTGGTCCTGATTGGCTATTTGATCTTGATTTAGTTACCAACTGTTTTAACAAATCTTATGAGATTGTTTCAGGATCTGCAGAAATCTTACCTACAGGTGATCGTAACCCAAGATGAGTTAAGAAGACCTTCAAGTTACACATCTTCAGGTCCAGTTGTAACTACTTCTGCAAATGAAGTTTCTATCAGCACCACAATAACAAATTCAGCTGATATATCTGGGATGCCTTCAAATTCCAGCTCAGAGGCTCCATAACCAGATAAAGACACTTCAAATGCAGAAGAAAATGATGGTGATGGTGATAGTGATCAAGATTTCTTGATACTGATAACCACTCCATAGATAACAACATCAATGATGTCACACACTTATTGGATCAAGTTTCTCTTGATAAATGTGCTGATATGGTGGGAGAAACATTAATGCCAGATCTAAATTTCTCAAATTTAGATATCTCTCAGCAACTTGTTGTGATCCCTCAGCTAAGGATCCACATGTCTCATCCCACTACAAACATCATTGGAGATGTTGACACAGGGGTAAGAACAAGAGGACAAACCCATGAAGCAAATGTTTGTCTTCACTTTTATTTCTTGTCCCAAATAGAGCCAAAGAAAATTGATGAGGCTCCGAACGATGGAAGTTGGGTTGCAGCTATGCAAGAGGAGTTGCTTCAATTCAAAAGGCAGAAAGTTTGGAACCTTTATCTTTTCCTCATGGGAAGACTACTATAAGAACCAAATAGGTGTTTAGGAATAAGAAAGATGATAGAGGCATTGTCATCGAAAACAAAGCTAGACTAGTTGTTCAAGGATACACACAAGAAGAAGGAATTGACAACACTGATGTCTTTGCTCCTGTAGCAAGACTGGAAGTTGTTAGGATATTCTTGGCATTTATTGCATCCAAGAACTTCAAGGTCTATCAACTTGATGTCAAGTGTGCTTTTCTTTATGGGGTGATTGATGAAGAGGTGTATGTCAAACAACCACCTAGTTTTGTAGATCTTGATCATCCTGATTATGTCTGCAAGCTTGACAAAGCTCTTTATGGTTGCATCAAGCACCAAGGAAGTGGTATAAGACTCTATCTTAGTATCTCTGCAAGCATGGATACAAAAGGGGTACTATAGATGGAACTCTCTTCATCAAAGGATAGGGAAGTGACTTAATACTAGTTCAATTATATGTAGATGACATCATCTTTGGTTCAACTAATCCAAAGATCTGCAAAGACTTTGAGAAGCTGATAAGGGGGAACTCAATTTCTTTTAGGAATTCAAGTGAAGCAAGTTAAAGATGGCATCTTCATTAGTCAATCAAAGTATTTTCAATACATACTCAAGAGATTCAAAATGACTGATTGTAAGATTGGTAAGACACCCATAGCAAGAAACCACTCCCTTGGACCTGGTCTTTAGGGGGAGTGTGTGGATGAACACCTTTACAGGGATATGATTGGGTCTCTTATGTATCTTACAGTTAGCAGGCCTGATATCATGTTTGCCATATGTATTTGTGCAAGATATCAAGCCAAACCTAAGATGTCTCACCTTATCACTGTCAAAAGAATTCTAAGATACCTCAAAGGTGCTTCAACACTTGGTCTCTGGTATCCTAAGAATTCTGACTTCAATCTGTATGCTTATACAGATAGTGATTATGGTGGTTGCAACATGACTGCAAAGTCTACATCTAGGGGATGTCAGTTTCTTGGTGGAAGGGTTGTATCATGGAAATGCAAGAAACAATAATGTGTCTCTGCATCAACTGCTAAAGCTAAATACATTGCTGCTGCAAGCTGTTGTGCTCAAGTGCTATGGATTTAGAATCAGGTGCTTGACTATTGATTAAACTTCAAAAAGACTCCCATTCACATAGACAACAACAGTGTTATCTCTATCATAGAGAATCCTGTGCAACACTCAAGGACAAAACACATCAATATTAGGTATCATTTAATTAGAGATAACTTTGAAAAGGGATTAATTAAACTGGTCAAAGTTAACACAAATGACCAATATGCTGATCTATTTACAAAAGCTTTTGATGAACAGAGATTTAAGTATCTTATATCAGTTATTGGGATGATTAACATTGAGTTGTTCTTAAAACTGATTCATATTATTTCTTAAAATCTGTGTGTCCTAAGTTGTCTAGTTCATCACCTTCATAAGCTCTTGTTTTCTTGGATAAAACCATTTTGAAGGCTTTCCTTAGAATTTTGAAAAATTTTGATCCTTCAGAAGATATGCTTTTACCTTCGGAAGAAACTCATGCCTTCAAAACAAATAACTGTCTAAGTAATTTCCACTCGGAAGAAATTTCTGAAATATGTTCCGAAGCTTAACACTTGTCTCAGGCACTTATATATTTTAAGGACATTTTTTTCCGAAGCAAATTAACTCTCGGAAACTTTGCTCTTCCGAACAAAGCATCCAAGTTTTAGTTCTCTTCTGAAGCAAATTTTTCATAACTCTTAGGAAATTCTTCCGAAGTCATTTTAGCTTTGGAAGCTTTTTATTAAAACTTCCGAAGACAATTTACCTTCGGAAGCTTTTTGACTTCCAAGAAAGCTACTTTTTGAGCAAAAGTAAACTACTTTTCAGAAGTGGGACCAACATCTGTATTTTAAAGTTTATCATCTTTCATTAACTTTGTCTTAAATCTTTTTCATATATAAACCCAACGATTCCCCCTCTTTCTATCATCTTCATCTTTCCTCCAAACCTAAACCCCAAATTTCTCTCTAAAACCACCTTGTTCATCTTTCCTTCATCCTTGAGCTTTCTCATAATGGCTATACATGCAACATAACCAAGTTGCTCTGTTACACTCAGAGAAAGATCCACATTTCTCAGAGGTTTGCCGTTTCTTGACTCTATCCAACTACTTCACCTCCCTTACCATTGATCTTACTCTGTATGAGGATCATCTGCTTGAATTTTGGAAGACCTACCAAGAGGTCGTTATGGATAGGGAGAAGGCACTGTCAACCACAGTGCAGTGGAGAACAGTCTTCATCACTCCGCCCATCATCAACATTCATCTTCAGCTGGATGATGAAGAAGGTGAGGTGTTCTTCCCCAAAGAAGCTGTTAATCACTCCTTTGAACAGATGGGCTATGAGGGAGACTTCTCTATAAAGACCTTCAGGAAAGGGAAGGTCTTATCCCAATAGAAATTCCCGCTCCATGTGTTTATCCCAGCTTGTCAAACAAGCATGGAGGATGGGACTAGATTCCTAAAGATCTCTCCTTCATTGTCCATAGATGATTTAGGGAGTCAAGTTCAGGTACTCTTAGTTTGTTTATACAAATTTGCTTGCAAACTTGGACTCCTTAGAATACTACATGTTTCCTAGATATGTTCAATACATTCTTAACTGTGAATTGGGCTCATAGTTAAGGAAACGAGTAATATTCTTAAACTAGGATAGATGAAGCCTGACATCTTTAAGATTTTGAGAAAGCCCATTGTTGGCTTCTTTAGGGTAGAAACAACCCTTGTCCCAAAAATGTTAGAGCTCATTACTCAAGGTGACAACCTAGTAGCCCCAGCTAGTGTTGAACCCACACCTTCTACATCTCAACCACCTCAACAGCCACAAAGCATCATCACCTACCAAAGAAAATCCAAACGAACCCCTACTCAAACTACTGAGTCTGTGCAGGCCCCTGTATACTCACCCATTCAAGAGGAAGTGGATACAGGAGCTCCCACTTCTCCTGTGGCGCAAACCACTCCTGTTACTTGAAAGATCAGTGTTGAGGTTCCTCATGCTCAGCCTGATGAGCTCACTAGCCCAACTGCCTTAAGCCTTCACTATGAGTCTTAACACTCCAGTGAATACCTTCAAGGGACAACTACCATCCCCAGCCTTTAGATTTAAACCAACCCATTCCTAACCTTGACTTCTATACTGATGAAGATTTAGGTTTCAGTGAGTACCATGATTCTCTCTTCTTTTCCACTACTCAAATAGAGATGAGTGCTACCGAGTCTCCTACATCTAGCCCACATCAGTCACTCATTATTGAGGTGGATACTTCTGAACCTGTTTAGGATGGTCCATATGGAAGAGGCTCTCACTTCTGCAAGTGATTCCATCATTAAGACCTCAACCATTGCAACTTAGCCCATTGACACCTCAACTGAGGCTGTCGGTGAGCAGAGAAAATCTAGCAGCCAAGAACCTAAAGCTGGTGATAAGAGAGAGGACTCTAGTCCAATCATCTCATCCCCCAATTATTCTTCTGATGAAGATGAGGGGAATCTGAGGCTAAAGGTGCAAAAATTGTCACAAACATGCACCTATTTAGTCTCCAAGGTTAGTCATCTTGAATCTCAGGTGACTACCTTGCAAAACAGGGTCAATGATCATCAACTTGAGATTTCTTATCTCAGGGAAAAACTAGTTAGGAGACCTTTAAGAGGAGCTCAACCAGGAACACAAGAACCTGTGAGTGTTATTGACCTAACTCCTAGCTCACCTATGCAAGAGGGTGATGCTACCAAAAGGGGGAGCAAGTCATTATAGTTACAGAACCCGGGAGTTCTTCAAGGAGTATGGACATTGAGAACTTCCTCAAGTTCACATTGATGTGGACTCCATAGACTCCTACATTCAAAGTCTGTTTGAGGAAGGCATACCAAGGGCTATGTCATCTCCACCAACTTCAAATCACATTATTAGGTGGATGGTGTGATGAGAAAAAAAGAGCCCTCATCATTTAAAGAGTTCAAGGGTAGCAAGAGGTCTTCAATTTCAGACCTTGAACTTCTATGAAAGTCTAGATCTAGTCACATGTCACTTTTCAACCAAAGCCAATCAAGACAAGCTGACAAGCTGGCTCAAAGGATCCAAGAAAGGATCACTACAGAGTTCAGCTTTAGAAGGAGACTAAGGCAATCAGGCAATGCCATCGGTCAACTAGATGTTGAGGTAGACCCTAAGGTTAGCTTTATTGGGGAAACCTTGACTGAAGGCCCAGTGACAGAAACTAAGAGCTCTGTTTTATCATCAACTACTACAGAGATTCATACTCTTTTTGAGACAACTGCTAGTGAAGATGCATCTCAACCTCTTTTTGGCCAGAGCTTGGAACCTACACCAAGCAATGAAGGCCAAAGCTCTCTCCACCCAGAGTCACAAAGGTCTGTGAGTGACAAAGGGAAAAGAAAATTGACTTCTAAGGAGATTGAAGAGGAGGAGAGAGAGGAAAAGGAAGCTAAGGGGAGAAAGTTTCTCTACTGGGTCTGCAAGACACATGGAAACTACTCTCAGGACTGCCCCAGGCCAAACACTCAATGATGAGTTAAGGGCAGTTAGGATCAGTTACTTGCATACCAGGAACTATGACATTGATAATGTCATTTATCTTCCCTTAGATGAATTGAATGAACTAGTTGACATGGAAGTGTTAAAGGAGAGAAAGAAGGCAGAAGATGCAGAGTTACTGATTCAAATTAAAGAAGAAAGAAGAAAGAAAAGACTATACAAGCATTTGCCTACTCTTTCTCCAGTTCAAGAAATTCCTGCACAAGAGGATGTGGTTCAACAAGAACCTCAGGTAGACAAAGAAGAAGATAGGATCAAAATGATTAACTACCTGAGTGCCATAGGCCTCTATCAGGCTGCCGCACTTCTTCCTATTATCCTGTGACTATATTGAGTTTAAGTACCTCAAACAACTTGAACTTGAGATGGTCAAGGAAAGAAAGATCACCAAAAAGAATCTAAGGGAAGAGGTTGCAAAGTCAAGAGCCATCATCTAGAAAAGTATGAAGAAGTCTGTAGATAGGCAAAGGATGATGAGCTTCTTGAAGCTGTATGGATTCTCTGGAAGTAGACTTGGCCCTATGTCTCCATCCATTATGGATGAGCATATCAACGTAATCAAACAAAAGATCAAGAGTGGAGAGCTAATAGACTTACACTCCCCTCCAAGTCAAGCTCCATCTGAAGTGGAGGTTAAAGTTGAACAACCTGAGACAACACAACCTGAACCTTCTGCTGAGACTCAGCAAGCTTCATCTTTTGATCCATAACAGGGTCAAACTCCCTCTCATTCTGAACTATGAGGGAGGAAGACCCAACTAAGAAAGACAAAGAAGATCAATCAGGTGCTATAGGCTAGTCTTCTCAGTTAAAAGGAACAAGAAAAAGGAAAAGGATGGCTTCAAAACCAAAGCCAAAGAAAAAGAAGGAAGAAGCATCTTTTTCAGAACCTCAGGATGAGTCAGAACATCCTGAGGATGTGCAACCAGAGGATGCTCCATCATCTCCCATTCAAACAGCTCCTCTAGCATCAGGAAGAACCATCCTATCCTAGACATACACCACAAATCCAGAATGGTGGCATGTCATCAGAGATCAAGGCATTGAGAATGTCTACACATGGCAAGACATGTTCAATCTACCTCTGCATGATCTCTTTGACATGAGAAAAGGATGGTCATCATCATAATAAGGACTGTTGATATCTAAAATCTTCAAAGTGTTTTGGTAGCATCAGCCTAGGGGAGTCTATAAGGATTAAATGTAAAGGCTGATGCAACTCAAACACTCAAAGTCTCCTGCATGCATGCACAAGTATTCTGAAGTAGAATGCTTGGAAGTTTCAAACCAGCAATAGAAATATTCTAAGTTTGAAATCTTCTTAAGCCAAGACCAATATCTTCGAAGCCAAAGATGAAGTCTTCTGAAGCTTTAAAGACAAAGTCTTCCAAAGCTTTAAAGACAAAGTCTTCCGAAGCCAACATATGAAGACAAATTTCTTCCGAAAACTTTTAGGATACATTTTTTATCTAATGTACTTTACATAAAGCTGGACCCCTTTCCACTATAACTCTGTAAAGTCACCAACTTACATAAGTTGGTGAAAAGGTCCATGTGTTTGATAACTATACATTGAGGTCTTGAGTCTGTAACTTTCTACTTCATGTACTTTATCCTTTTTGTAATATATTAGGATGTGAGCGATGGCATGTCATAGTCACTAGTCAAAAGGCAATCTGCCTTTTGACTCTACAGTTGATTTTATTTGTGTCTAGTTAATTGTATCCAGCTGGCCTTCAAACTATGGCTGGCTGTAGGATGTAGTATATGTATCTCAAGTACTTGTAACTTTACATTATGCTTTGTAACATTTGTAATAGAACTTGAGAAAGCAATATACTGCAATCTTGAAAACCAACTCCTTGTGTGTTTTGCTATCTTGTTCTGTCTCATATTTACTTGTGTTCCTAGTATCATTACAAAGGTTAACCAGTTCAACTGTTTGATTAGTTAAGTGTTCTTTGCAACTCTCCTCATTGTGTTGTTGTGTTGTAAGTGTACACCCTTCACCGGTCCTGCACTTCCATTGGCTGTGTTGCTAGGAAACTTTCTCCCTGTCCTCTTGTAGAACCTCTTGGCTTAATGAGTAAGAAGAGCCATCTGCTGAACTATCTCCATATACTCTAGATCATCTAGATGGATATAGTCCAAATCTACAAGGGTGAAGTGAAAGTTTCTTGTGGATTCATTAGAAGAGACAAAAGCCTAAGAAGAACTTGTCTCTTGGAAAGGACTTCCTTGACTGTAGCTTTCTCTTGGAGTCTTTGGAAAGGTGATGAATGGACCCTTTTGTGAGTTATCAGGGTAGCATATGAGATGATGTTAAGGTTCTATACTGTCCCTTTCAGTCACATGAAGGGTTGAACCCATTTGATTGCTAGAGTTACTAGATGAGGTTCGCATGTTCATCTCCATCTAGTATCCACTAAGAATACCATACAACTCAGTCAAAGTAAGAGTCTTAAGGTTATCAGTCCTCTTGATAACAACATAGTAATGTGTCCATTGTCTAAGAAGAGAGGACATAAACTTCCTCACCATGTCTGTGTTCTCAAGAGTTACTCCAACATCCATTAGAGTATCTTCAATCTCACATACCTGAAGTATTGTTGAGTCATGGTTTCACCTGTTTTAAAGGTGAAGTTTCCAAACTGCTGCTTCAAGAGATCCTTCTTGTTCTCCTTGGCATCAGTAGGACCCTCATACATTAGTTTCAATGCATGCTACAACTATTTAGTTGTTTTGAATTTCTTGAAACCTCTGTAGATGGAGTTTGGAAGACCATTTTGAAGGGCTGTCATCGCCTTTTGATCAATATTTATTCTTTTTTTGCCTTTACCAGAAAAATCAACCATAGCCTTTGGAATCATATCACCACCATAGCAGAAGAGATGCTTAGTATATAAGGTCCTTCAACAACAGAGTCCCACATCCTGGAGTCTTGAGACCTGATAAATCCTTCCATTCTTTGACACCAAGTGTCAAAGTCTTCAGGAGTGATCAGTGGAGACTTTGTCATAGTTCCAATTTCCATATCAGCCTTAATGATAGCTGCCATTTGATTTGTTAAGCGTTTTGTGTGTGTGAGGGATCTTAAGATAGTGAAATTTTATATCAAGAGCTTTTCAGGCTTTAATACCAAATGCAGGACCGTTAGAAAAGGGTGATGCACTTTACAACACAACAACACAATTGAGGAGAGTTCTTTAGAACACTTAACAGATCAAATAGGGAACTGGTTAACTAGAGATAAGATCCTAAGAACACAAGTAAATAAGAGACAGAACAAGATTGCAAATAACACAAGTATTTGGTTTTCAAGAATTTTGTATATTGCTTCTCAAGTTCTATTACAAAGTGTTACAAAAGCATTGATGGAAAGTTCCAAGTATTTGAGATACATATACTACATCCTACAACCAGCCATACTTTGAAAGCCAGTTGGATACATAAGACTAGACAACAAAATCAAATGTAGAGTCAAAAGGTAGATTGCCTTTTGACTTGTGACTATGACATGCCATAGCTCACATCCTCATATATTACAAAAAATATTAGGTACATAAATTAGAAAGCTCAGACTCAAGTCCTCAATGTACAATTTACCAAAAGCATCAACCAATTTACCAACTTATGAAAGTTGGTGAGTCAAATAGAGTTATGACGGAAAGGTGGTCCAGCTTTATGGAAAAGTACATCAGATAATAGCATGTACATAAGAGTCTTCGGAAGAAATCTGTCTTCATAAATTGGCTTCGGAAGACTTTTCCTTTGAAACTTCAGAAGACTTCATATTTGGTTTCGGAAGATATTGGTCTTGGCTTACACTTAGCATATTTCTTGTGTAAGATGTCAAACTTTCGAAGCATTTCTACTTCAGTACATTTAGTGAATGCATGCAAAGAGACTTTGGATGCTTTGAATTTGACTGCACCAGACTTATTAGAATCCTTACAGTAACACTTATATTATTTAAAGACAAGTGTTTGGACTCCGCAACTACATTGTCTTTAGTAGGTGATTGTTAATCTGTAGGAATCTTGTTCTTCCGAAGCTATCTTGTTCTCTCGAAGATACTTGTTCTTCCGAAGATACTTTTTTCTTCCAAAGATACTTGTTCTTCTAAAGGTATCTGCACTTGAACTTCAGAGCTGGTTTTTCAACCGCAGAAGATCTACGGATGATTATCTTTGTAAGAAACCTATTTACGGAAGAACAAAAATGTTCATCGGTAGATGTTTCTTACACTTAGTCAATTTCACAAATTAACCAAGGATAATGTTTTACCTGCAATCATACATAAATCAACATACATATGGGTTAACTTATATAAATAATGCACACATCAAAATAATGAATTACAATCATTCATTATAAGTATTGATTAAGATTTTAAGCCTATACAAAATGATCTAGATCTGTTGTTCCTATACCTAACAACAAAGCATGTAAGAAAACATGCATTTTGGGGTGGCATGCTTAAGGCACAAAGGAAGAGTGTGCAGTTAGGCTTAGGTATGCTTAGGCTGATCTATTATAAAATTTCAGAGTATCTACCTTCATATAGTTTGTGGCTAATGAACATTATGAACTATTTAAATGAATATTTTCGATTGCTTTTAACCATGTGTTCATGATGTTCCACCCGTCGTTCTCCCTTCTCGTGTTTCTGCTATAGGCGTGAGAGGTGTGATAACAATCCTCATCTATGCATCCATGTTTAAGTTTATTATGAAGTGATCATAAGAACCAGGAAGGGAGTTTAATATGAATTCCATAATCATTTCATCCTACAAGGCATAACCAAATTGTTCATTTGGTCAAGTACCATTTTATTTTAAGCACACGAGCACTAAAATATAAGTCCTCTTGTATTCTACACGACATAAGTTGCTTCATGATATCATAGTGTTCTTGTCGGGCTTGTTTTTAAAACATTCCTTTATGTTTCAATCATGTCAAATGCATCACGTCTTCATTGTTCTTCTAAAGATCAAGAGACATGGTGGCTTGCATAAGGCAGCCTACCTCAATAGCATCCTCTTTAAACTTTTCCTAAGTGATATGGGTAGCAATTGAAGTATTTATAGGCTTGTTACATACAATGCTAGTAGAACATAGAGTTTTTATCCACCTTGACAACTATTCTCATATTATGGTGCCATACAAGAAAGTTGGTGTTATCAATCTTATTTTTCTTAAGAATAGACTTGAGAGCAAAGGAGTTATTAAGTTCTAAAAACTTCTACTAAATAAACAAAAGAATCTAATAAGTATTATCATTTTATAATTCTTTATTAACTAATGATTATGCATGTTAAAATACATCTTTCCCTACATTTTGAGTGATTTCTTGCTCAAAACTCATTTAATTACATTATTTATGTTTTATTTGAATATTGTAGTGTTCGGTGGGGATTTGTTGAATCTTTTGGAAAGACCTCAAGAGTTGGATATGTTTATAAAGAAAATTTCTCTAACACAATCGTATGATCTAAATATAACTATGTCTAGTATGAACACAACCCTGTTCATATAAACACAACTGTGTTAGTCAGGTCGATTTGTGTGACACCCCACCCAAAACCCGGGCAGGAGTGCACACTTGATAGAACTTACAGCGAAAGAAACTGATTTTTCATTTCAAACTTATAGCATTTTGAGTACAATATATTATTAATTACAATATCAAACAACTATAAACTTCACCAGCTCTAGATTTCACTATGCCCTTATTGTTTCTAGAGTAGTCTCACTGGTTACCTATGATACATATACTCAAAAAGACGCAAACTATACGGTGAGCTATGCTATTAAAGTTTACAAAAATTAACTTTTGACATGCATACAATATCAGTTGTTATATTGGGTCCTAGCAGAATTTATTCCCAGAGTACCAAACCACCAGTAGGGGGTTGTCAGACCCTCTTCGGCCGTCAAATATGTGTGAGCATATGCCCAATGCATACGAGAAAACCCTATCTTTTTGCAGCCAGTGGACATACACCAATTAAAATATCAGGACCCGAATACCCCTACCGACCCATTGTATATATGTTAGCATTATAACTATGACAGCCAAGACAAAACGAGTATATTATCATATTTTTTTAAAAAAACATGTTAACCTCACCTATTTAATAGTTGCTTGATCAATAGTTGATAATAAATACCTAGCAAGATCTGGTTATATCTCTAGGCCCTGAGACCCATTTAATAAATGCCTATGTTAGGTGATGGTACAACTAACAGTAATGTCAGGTTGGATAATAGCTAGTGTATCTTGTTTAAGCAATGGAGTGATTCGTCGGCCTAACTAAGGCTGAGGTTTGTTGGACCAAAAGAACCAATGAGCCAAGATCAGAAAACCTCTAAGTCCCACACGGTATCACAACAACTGCTGAAAGCCTCTCATCAGTAGTTTGACAAGTGCTGAAGACTTCAACAGCTGAAGATCAAGTGCTGAAGACAACTGCTGAAGAACCAAAGTGCTGAAGTACAACAGCTGAAGAACACAAGTGCTGAAGCTGAAAGACCAAAGTACTGAAGACAACAGCTGAAGAGTTCACAAGTGCTGAAGATCAACAACTGATGTACAAAGTCTGAAGACAAAGACTGAAGACATCAGCTGATGATATCTACTGAAGTCATCAGCTGATGAAACGCCTGAAGGTCAAAGTCTGAAGATCAAGTACTGAAGCTCAAGTCAAACTGCAAGCTCAGTAGTTTGTCACAACTGCTGAAGAGTACTTCTTCAGTAGTTGTGATATCAGTAGTTTTATTTTCTTTGTTTCAGTAGTTTTTAAAACGACTGAAGAGCTTGTTCTTCAGTCGTTGTAGTTTCAGTAGTTTTATTTTGTACTTAACTTGCTGATATGTTCTCAGTAGTTGTGAACATTTCAGTAGTTTGTTAAGAATTAGTTATTTCTGTATTGGATCTGCCAGTTGTCACTTTCCGTGATAACAGCAGTGACTGTTGCACTCTATATAAGGAGTGACAACCCATTGTAATCAGTGAGCGATATGAGCAATTGAATGGAATGATTGATTAATTCGATTAGAAATATTCTACATCTATAACATTCCTAGAAATCAGAAATTCATATTCTCTCCCTATAACCGTATGCGATCTTAACGCTTACAATTATCGATTGCTTGCTACAATTTGTCTAATTCGTGTTTATATTCCGCTGCTTTATATTCTGATACGTCAAACTTGTGATCACTGATCCTGTCAAATGGTATCAGAGCAGGTTAATCATTGATCGATCTAATAATTGATCATTGAAACTGCTATTCAAGATCCAAGTTTGATTGAATTAGCTTTTGTTTTTGCAAGAAACGGTTATAGAGATTGAATTTTCTGTATTTCTGCTCATTCATCCTGAGATCTTATTCTTGGTTCTCATTGAGTTTGTTGTGGTTTGTCTAAAACTTTTTTAAACTTGAACTAAACTTTTTTGAACTGAAAATGACCACTCCCTCCAATGATCCTCACAATACTGGTTCCTCAACCAAGCCCCTATGCTGGTTAGGAATGAGTATAACATATGGCAAAGACGTATGCTCCATCACCTGTCTGTTAACAGCGCAGGGTGTTGGACATCAGTGGTACATGGTCCACACAAGCCTATGGTGAATAACCCGGAAACCAATCAAATGGTTCCGAAGAGGAGGGAGCAATACTCAGATGAGGATAAAAAGTTGCTTGAGATTGATGCAAAAGCCCATGGAATTCTGGCCATGGCTTTGCCCAATGAAATCTATTCTGGGCTAATGCATCATGAAACTGCCCATGACCTCTGGATTGCTTTGAAAGAACAATTTGGAGGAACAGATGAGGTCTTGGCAAATAATAGAGAAATTCTTGCCCAACAATATGAGACATTCTCTCATAGAAAGGGTGAGACACTGACTCAACAATATGAGCGGTTTTCTTGTTTGATCTCTGAACTAAAAATGGTCAAACTTGAATACACCAATATTCAGATGAATAACAGATTTCTCAGATCACTGCCTGAGAGATGGGACACATATACTATTGTCCTACGCTCCAGTGCAAGTTTGGACAAACTATCTCTCACCCAACTCCATGGGAAATTGCTCACTTTTGAGAGAGAGATAGAACAGAAGAGAAAGCTGTCTTCATCTGGAAAGCTCACTGAAGACTTTATACAAGGCAACACTGCCTTGGTGGGTCATGAGTCAGAATATGCTGCATCTGAATGCCAGTATGATGAGCATATTAATTTCTCTTCGAGCACTTCTAATTCTGCATTTGTAAGTGTTGATGGTCAGTTTACTGGAGGTAATAATGACAATTTATGTTTCATTATGGATGATCTCAAGGGGATTGCTGATGATGACTTAGAAGAGATGGATATTTTGAGCCAAATGGCCTTGATAAATATCAGATCTCAGAAGTTCTACAAAAGAACTGGAAGAAAATTCCCAGGACTCTCTGGCAAAACCAAAGTTGGTTTTGACAAGAGCAAGTTGAGGTGTCACAAATGCCAACGGCTTGGACACTTTGCAAGAGAGTGTAGATCAACTGGATCAAACTCTACTGCACCCTTTGTGACTTTTCCTGGCAACAGTCAACAAAACAGAGGGCAACATCCTGTCACATCTAGTCATCATCCTCAACAACAATCTCCGGCATATTTTGTTCCTCAGGGTCAAATGCCTTATCAGTACCCTTGTTATTACATGCCACAGTCAAGTCAAGTTCAAGTTCCTATGACACCACAACCTCATGCATTACCAGAACCTCAGCCTTCCCTATCTCATCAACAACTTCATCTCAACAACACAGCTTCTTCACCCCAGGAGTGTTGACTGGAGCAGTTTACCAGATGACTTGTCTGGTCATGATCAACTGTTCTCAGGTGCTGGTCAACATGGTGGTGACAGTCCCTTTGGGAATCTAGCTCTTATGGCTTTGGAGTCTGCTGATACTTCATCTTCCAATGCCTCTACACCTCAGGTATCACAGGTATCCTCTGAGGCAAAAGCCAAATTATGTTCTGAACAATGCATAGCAGCATTTGCTTCCATTAGAGAAGCAAATGTAGCTTTAATTAATAAGAACATTGAGCTAGAACAAGTAATTCCAAAAACAAAGCTGAGTTTGAGTTTGTGCTCAAAGATAAAAATGATGAGGTTTATAAACTGAATTGCAAAATAATTGATGATAAGGCTAGAGAAGATGTACTTTTAGAGAAGTACAAAGATCTCAAAGAAACCCTTGCAGTTACCCAGGTCGAGTGTGATAGATGGGTACAATCATGCAAAGGTTTTGAAATGCTTCTTAGTAAGCAATCTGCTTCAAATGTGAAGTTTGGAATTGGTTACAATCACACTGCTCCACCTACAGATTTTACCCCAAGAGCAGAGGTAGAATCTGATGGTGAGAGTGATAACCAATCCATCAAGTCATGTGATCTACCTTCTGATACAGCACAATCAGAAGTAGCAGTCAGTATCAAGTCCTCTTTGAACCTATCAGCTGATGTTGATGGTCCAAATGCTGACATTCACATGATCAATAAGTTGATCAACTCAGGAGTCAATCCTGAAGGTCCTGAAAGGACTGGAGAGCAGGATTCAACTCCTGAAGTTCAAACTTCAACTGCTGTCAGTACTGAAGAGAAGAAAACTGGCAGTAGAAAGAGTTTGAAGACTACTAAAGATGCTGTCAAGAAAGCAACCAATGCTTCCAAAGCATTGAAGAACAAGTCTTCTGTTGCTTCACCATCTTTAGTTGATGATCAACCTAAGATGAAGAAGAAACCATGTGAAGTATGTGGTTTGTTCAATCATCTTACAGATGATTGTTGGTACAAAAGAGGTTCCAAACTCAAACAAAAGGAGAAATTAATGAGAAAATGGTAAAAATGAAAACTGAGTTTGAGACCACATTTGTATCAGCAACATCAAATCCTGTAACCCTTAAGTCCTTAAAGCAATCCAAAAAGGAAGGAGTTAAACAGGTGACAGCTGAGGGTGCTCAAAAGAAGAAGGTGCAACATAGGACCTTATCTAACTCCACTAGCAATGTGTCTGATGAGCTGAAAGCTTTATCACAAAATCAGACACAGCTGGTGATGATGGTACAACATCTGTTGGGTAGAGTTAACCAACTAGATTCTCCTATGTTGAAACCACAGAAAAGGAGGTCTAAGCCAAAGGACTCCTCTTCTGCACCATCTTCTTCCTCTCAGCTGTTGTTACAAATAAACATGCTAGTTTACCATCTATTGATGAGACCAGGCCCAAAACCAAAAGGTTTGGGTCTCTAAAACTAACTGATTGTTTATTATTGCAGGGTTCTTCAACATGCCAAAATAGCATCTGGTATGTAGACAGTGGGGGATCCATGCACATGACTGGGAACATCTCTCTTCTTCATGACTACTCTCAAGGAAAGAAGGGATTTGTCTCTTTTGGCAATGATGCTAGGGGTTACATCATCGGTAAGGGCTTTGTCTCCAATGGAGAAATCAAATTTGATGATGTTAATCATGTGGAAAATCTCAAGTACAACCTCTTGAGTGTCAGTCAAATGTGTGATAAAGGCCATGTTGCCCTTTTCACAAGTCAAAACTGTAGGATTCTGTCATCCAAAGTTTTGCCCTTGATTGACAAGGTGTTGGATGATCACACTCTCCTGAAAGCCAACAGGACAGGAAGAGTGTATGCCTTAGATCTCTCTAAGAAGATAGATCTCAAAGGTAATCCTTGCCTATTTTCCAAAGCCTCTTTTCAAGAATCTAAACTATGGCACAGGAGGCTTGGTCATGTTAATCTCAAAAACATGAATCAGCTTAGCCACAATAGTTTAGTCAGAGGCTTACCAATAAAGGAGTTCCACTGTGATGAAACTTGCACTGCTTGTTTAAAAGGAAAACAGCACAAGGTCTCATTTCCTCCTATTGAAGTGTCCAAGTCCACTGCCTGCTTGCAATTACTGCATATGGATCTATTTGGTCCTGTGAGAGTAATGAGCATGGCAAAGAAGAAATACTGTCTGGTAATTGTGGATGATTACTCCAGATTTGTATGGACTTTCTTTCTACATTCAAAGGATGAGGCTGCTCAGAAGATTATCCACTTTGTGCTGTACATTGAGAAGCAGTATTCCCTTCCAGTCAAGTGTATTAGGAGTGATAATGGAACTGAGTTCAGAAATCATACACTTGATGACTTCTATCTCTCAAAGGGAATCAAAAGGCAGTTCAGCATTCCAAGGACTCCGGAACAAAATGGAGTAGTGGAGAGAAAGAACAGGACCCTCATTGAAGCTGCAAGGTCCATGCTGGCTGACTCAGGTTTGCCATTGACCTTTTGGGCCGAAGCTGTCAACACAGCTTGTTATGTGCAAAATAGAGTTTTAGTAAATCAGAGGTTGATGAAGACTCCATATGAAGTTCTCCATCATTTGGCTCCACTGATTTCATTTTTCAAAGCATTTGGGTGTCCCTGTTTTATTCTCAACACAAAGGATCAACTCCACAAATTTGATCCTAAGGTGGATGCAGGATACTTTGTTGGTTATTATCTACTTGCAAAGCATACAGAGTCTTCAACTGCAGAACAAAGATGGTTGAAGAAACTCTACATGTTAAGTTTAATGAATCTCCAAAGGACAAGATTCCACAAAGTCCTGTGGAGTTATTTGATCTGGACATACTGCAATATGTTCCTTATCAAACTCCTGCTGTTGCTCCTGTCAACAGTTCACCACCTGGTGGTACTGCTGATGATGATGATGATTGCAGTACTCACCTCTTCAGGTTTAGTGATCAGCTGCCTGATTCAACTAGACCTGATGTTCCTGTAGCGCCAGTAGCACCATCCACAACAAATGCTGATGAGATTTCTTCGAATTCAACTTCCTTTGAATTACCATCCACTGATTGGTTTCAAGGAAATGATTCACCATCACCATCTGTTGCTGCTGAACCGGCTACAAACACTTGCACAGATCTCATTGTGTATCAAGATCTGAAGAATCACCCCATGTCTCAAATCATTGGTGATATCACTGCTGGAGTATCAACAAGAAGTCAATTGTCAAATTTCTGCTTCTATGCTCTCTTCATCAGTCAGCAAGAGCCAAAGAATTATCACATTGCTTTAAAGGACAATGGATGGGTTGATGCCATGCAGCTTGAGCTTCTTCAGTTCAAGAAACAGCAAGTGTGGGAACTGGTTCCTCTACCTCCAGGTAAGTGTGCAATAGGCACTAAATGGGTGTTTAGGAACAAAACTGATGAAAATGGGCTTATTGTTAAGAACAAGGCCAGACTGGTTGTTCAGGGGTTTGCACAAGAAGAAGGTATTGATTATGATGAAACCTTTGCCCCTGTAGCCAGACTGGAAGCAATTCGATTGTTTTTAGCTTATGCTGCTTATCAAAAACTTAAAGTCTTTCAAATGGATGTCAAAAGTGCATTTTTGTATGGAAAAGTTAAAGAAGAGGTTTATGTATGTCAACCTCCAGGCTTTGAGGACAACAAACATCCTAATTGGGTGTATAAGCTTGATAAAGCTCTTTATGGGTTAAAACAAGCTCCCAGAGCCTGGTATGAGACATTATCAAACTTTCTTCTGGAAAACAATTTCACTAGAGGCTCCATAGACAAGACTTTTTATTAAGAAAGCTGGGCAGCATAATCTACTTGTTCAAATTTATGTAGATGATATTATTTTTGCATCCTCTGATCCAAAGTTGTGTGATGCCTTTACAAAGTTGATGCAACAGAAGTTTGAAATGAGTGCCATGGGAGAATTACAGTTCTTTCTGGGGTTGCAAATCAAACAAAAGGATGATGGAATTTTTATTCATCAATCCAAATATACAAAAGATCTTTTGCAAAAGTTTGATTTACAACACTGTAAGCCTGTTCTACTCCCATGAGCAGCACCACACAACTGGACTCAGATCAGAAAGGTAAAGTGGTTGATGAAACACTTTACAGATGTATGATTGGGTCCTTGATGTATTTAACAGCTTCTAGACCAGATATTATGTTTGCTACATGTGTTTGTGCTAGATTTCAGGCTGCACCTAAAGAGTCTCATCTGATTGCAGTCAAGAGGATCTTTAGATATCTGCAAGGCACTCCATCTCTAGGTTTATGGTATTCTACCAGACATTCTGGTAAATTAGTTGCTTTTTCTGACAGTGACTATGCAGGGTGTAAGTTGACCAGGAAATCAACTTCTGGTGGATGTCAATTCCTAGGCAACTGCTTGATTTCTTGGCAGAGCAAGAAACAGACCTCAGTTGCTACATCCACTGCGGAAGCAGAGTACATTGCTGCTGCAAGCTGTACATCTCAGGTACTCTGGCTTCAAAACCAACTTTTGGATTATGGCATTACAGAGACTAAGACTCCATTGTTAATGGATAGTGCTTCAGCTCTTTGCATTGTCAAAAATCCAGTCCAGCACTCTAGGACCAAACATATAGAGATCAGACATCATTTTATAAGGGATTGTTTTGAAAAAGGTCTGATTGATCCTAAGTTTGTGCCTAGTGCTGATGAGCTTGCAGACATTTTACTAAGCCTTTGGATAGTTCAACTTTCCAAAACCTGGTGTTAAGGCTTGGTATGCTGCAGCTAGAATAGGTGACAACTACTGATGATCTCAGTAATTCATATTGATGATCATGAGTGCCTGTCACATATAAGTACTGATGAGCTCTTTTAACCTCAGTACTTTTTATAACTACTGAAGGCTAAAAGTTCTCACAAGTACTGAAGTACTTCATCTGCTCTAAACTACTGAAGTAGTTACAACTACTGATGCAGTCATAACTACTGAAATCAGTAAAAACAGATAAGTACTGATGTCCTATGAAACAACTGAAATCAGCCATAAAGACTGATGAATGTGTTGAGGATAGTTTGAAACAGCTGAAAAGCTAAGAATTGACGAAAACAGCTGAAGAGAACTTTCCTTCAGTCGTTTGTACCACTGCTGTTTCATTTTAAACAACTGAAGCAAAACCACGTCTTCAGCAGTTTTATAACTACTGATGACCAATACCAAGTCTTCAGTTGTTTACAAAGCTGATGACAAAACCACTGTCTTCAGTAGTTTCATAACTACTGATGACAAACACCATGTCCTCAGTTGTTTCAATCACCTGAAGTCAAAACCACGGTCTTCAGTAGTTTTCTAAACTACTGATGCCTAACACCGCGACTTCAGCTGTTTCAACGTCTGAAAGGATAATACCATGTCAACGGTCGTTTAAAACTACTGATGACTAACACCACATCCTTCAGTCGTTTCCTCACCCGTACCCTATAAATACCCTTAACCTGAGCTCTCCATGCTTTATCTTCTTCAAACCTAACGTTCCTCTCCAAAACACTTCCATGGCGTCTATGCAAATTAAACCGCGACACAACTGTGTTGCCTACCTCACAAAATCGCCGATCTGGACTAAGTTCGATACTGCTATCGATCTTATGGTTCAGTCCCCATACAACAAGGCATTCCTTCTGAACCCCGTTTTACATGCCGAATCCTTGAACCAATTTTGGATGAACATTACTGTTACAACTGAGGAGAGCCACACACATCCCTCCGGTCAGTCGTCAACAACAAAGAAGTAGTGATTACTCCTGCAACAATCCGTAAAATTCTTCAACTGAGTGATGCTACCTCTCCTGCTGGATATCCGAAGGGCACCCTAGATCTATCATTTGCTCAGCATGGATATCAAGGTGATCTCAGTGCCACCACCATCATGAAGAAACATTTAATGACGCTGAGCGCCTGATCTTTCATATGGTCAATGTATGTTTGGCCCCTAAGACATCGTCTTGGGATCAAATGTCCACCAAATGGCAGCAGGTATTGTATTCTATCCTTGAGCAACAACCACTGAACTTTTCAGAATTAATATTTTCAGAGCTCAAAGATATGGCTCAAAAACTAACTGCCAACCGTTGGATACTCTATCCACGGTTCATAATGGCCATTATAATAGACCAGCTTAATGCTGAGGGACTTGTTGGCTTGGGAGTCCCTGCTACGGCTGTTTTGCCAGAAGTATACTCCCGGCACAACTCTGACCGGACACTCAAACTGGCTGCCAAGCTGCGAAAACCCACGCAGCTGGAACCCACAGCCACCACCTCCAAATCCAATGTCCCCACCAACCACCAAAAAGAAACCCAAAATGGCTACTCAGGGAATTGAGTCCCCTGAGGATGCTCCTGCACAACAAACGCAGGATATATCCACTAGTCCAAACCCCCTAGTGGATACCATGACTCCTCCAGCCACAGCCGCTCAGGCTTCCTCTCAACAGGAGCCTGCAGCAACCCAAGGGGCACCTACTTATCTGGGATCTTCCTCACTTGAGGAGATTGCCATTGAAGAGCACCATCCACCCCAGGTGCACACTGCTTCTACCCCTGTACCCCAAACAACCGCCCCTCACAGCCCAACTTTAATAGTTGCTCAAGTGCTGACTCAATTGCACTCCTCACCCCCTCCCCAGAAACCACTTATACTGGGAATACCTCTACAATTGAGGGGGAGGAACACAGTGCATCTGAGAACCCACAGCACAGGGTTTCCCAATTCTATCTCCTGGTGTAGAGAAGGAGCTTAGAATATCTAGTGAGGCTGCCACCTCCTCTGACTCAGCACATGACCAGAGTGAGGCTGGTAACATTGCTAAGACCTCCCTAGAGGCAACAGCTGATGATGGACATTGTCCTGAGGCTGGAAGTCCCCAGTACCAAGCACAAGGGGCACATGCACCAACTGGTCTACACCCAGTGCATGTAAATCCTGCTCTAAGCAGGAGGTCAGGTGATTCAGTATCAACTGATGATGACCTGAGCTTCTTCTTCGATGTAGTTGCTCAAAACACCATTCTAGAGGATGAGGTTAGCAGACTCAAAGAGCTGCTGGCCAAGATGTCTCAGGATGCAAGTCCATCTGCCACCATCATACACCCACAGATGGCACCTTCCCTTGAAGGTTTCCCAAACACAGAGCCACCCCAAAATCAACCACCCGCCTCTGCTTCAGGCCCTACTTCTCAGGAACAGAACCCTCCTGAGCAAATAGGTGCTATCCTCCGAAATTCCCTCCCTCTCATCACCCCATAATCACTGATATAGTGATCAAAGCCCTTGATGAGAGGCTTTCCTCAACATTACAGCCCCTGGTTGATGCTGCTGTCCACAAGACTCTTTCTGCGGTACCAACCCTTCCTCCAATGCAACCAAAAAGGGGGAGGTACTGCAGTGAAAGATAGAAAGAGGAAGAGATCTGAGGAAGAGGAGGAACAGGAAAAAGAAAAGCAACCTCTGCTCACGTACAAGCGAAAGAGAAGTGCTGATGATCATACTGCTGAAGAAAATCCTTGGAGGAGCTGGTCAAAGAAGCTGACACCACACACAGCCGCTCCATGGATAAAATAATTGAACAACTATTCAGGCAGGGGTTTGACACAGCCACACTGGACAGTGAGATCAGAAGGTTAGAGGTACAAGAGATACAAACCGATGGGCAGGGTACGATGCTCTTGAGAAAGAGAGGTTGGAAATAATGATCCGCTTTATTGCAAAATACTTGGGAAGATCATTAATGGAGATCCGCGCATGGTCCAGGGACAGCATTCTGGCTATAGCCACCAGAATCTGTCTGTCTGAGCAATTCAACAAAGGGATCATTGTGGAAGCCTTGATGAGGCTGGGGCTGGCAAAAGGTTAGAGATGGCTAAACTTACAAAGCAAAATTAACTACAAGGATGCTAGATCAACCTTCCCTTCCACCACTCAAACAGATCCTATCCCTCAAATCTCCCAACCAACCTCTAAGCCAAAATCCAAACATCCTCTCTCTTCAAAACCAATCCTTCACCAACCCAACCATCATCCAGTGATGTACCCCGTAGAGGAGAAGGGTGCTGAGGATGGAAGAAGAAGCAGAAGAAGAAGAGGATGAAGATGATAGTCTGCCACTCTCTGCTGTTCTAAAGCTACCAAAACCCCAGAGTCAATCCATGATCACACCTGACTCTCAAAGGGAAATGGTCAGAGTCAAGATAGAAGAAGAAGAACAGCAGAAACAGCACGATGAGCAACTGTTGAAGATGGTTGACAAGGAATTTCCTCAGTCATCATCTATTCAAGCCATGAAAGGGCATGCTCAAAGGCTGTACACTCTCAGACACACCTTTCAGTATCAGAAGGAGAGAGTGAGAGTATGGCCAGACCCCAGGGTGAGTTCTAGAATCCATAAAAGAACTATCCCACACAGATACAACGGCCAAGTACGAAAAACAATAGAATCTACCATCATGTTGGCCGTTGTAGTCTCACCTTGGGAAATCATTGATGAATTCAAGAAAGCTCACCAAGCAAAGAAGACACCTCAAGCCTTACTAGAAAACAAGATGATTAAGAAGGGGTTGTTATACAAAAAGCTTGAAGACATCCAAAAGAATGAGCTCCAGTTACTCCTTGAAGGCAACCATCCTGATGATTTGTATACAGGGAGGTAACTACGGTGGAGTGAAAAATGGCAGGACCATGAAGTACTTATCAGAGTACTATGGTCCAGAGTTCTTCTTCGAAGGAGGAGCTGAAGAACTCTCTCAAGAGGAACAAATTGTTCTCCTTGAGGCCTATGTTCGTGAGTGAGTCATACAGACTCATTATGGGGAAGTGAATCTCATGAATGGGATAACAACTCTGTGTCCAGTTCCCCAAAACAGAGTTCCCATTCATACTCTGCCAAACAAATATTTGAGGTTCTTCCCAGGCCGGAGCGTACATGGGTCATCTTCTCTACTGATCAAGAAGGAAAAAGACCAACATTTTTGCCATCAATAAGTGGGAGTATAAATAAGTTAGAGGTTTTGGCTGCATTGGTTCAGGGGGAGTTTGTTGGACCAAAAGAACCAATGAGCCAAGATCAGAAAACCTCTAAGTCCCACACGGTATCACAACAACTGCTGAAAGCCTCATCAGTAGTTTGACAAGTGCTGAAGACTTCAACAGCTGAAGATCAAGTGCTGAAGACAACTGCTGAAGAACCAAAGTGCTGAAGTACAACAGCTGAAGAACACAAGTGCTGAAGCTGAAAGACCAAAGTACTGAAGAACAACAGCTGAAGAGTTCACAAGTGCTGAAGATCAACAACTGATGTACAAAGTCTGAAGACAAAGACTGAAGACATCAGCTGATGATATCTACTGAAGTCATCAGCTGATGAAACGCCTGAAGGTCAAAGTCTGAAGATCAAGTACTGAAGCCTCAGTAGTTTGTCACAACTGCTGAAGAGTACTTCTTCAGTAGTTGTGATATCAGTAGTTTTATTTTCTTTGTTTCAGTAGTTTTGTAAAACGACTGAAGAGCTTGTTCTTCAGTCGTTGTAGTTTCAGTAGTTTTATATTTTGTACTTAACTTGCTGATATGTTCTCAGTAGTTGTGAACATTTCAGTAGTTTGTTAAGAATTAGTTATTTCTGTATTGGATCTGCCAGTTGTCACTTTCCGTGATAACAGCAGTGACTGTTGCACTCTATATAAGGAGTGACAACCATTGTAATCATGAGCGATATGAGCAATGAATGGAATGATTGATTGATTCGATTAGAAATATTCTACATCTATAACATTCCTAGAAATCAGAAATTCATATTCTCTCCCTATAACCGTATGCGATCTTAACGCTTACAATTATCGATTGCTTGCTACAATTGTCTAATTCGTGTTTATTTCCGCTGCTTTATATTCTGATACGTCAAACTTGTGATCACTGATCCTGTCAAGGTTACCTTAACCCAACCCTAACACTAAAATAATAATATATCTAATACTAATCCATAATCCTAATATATACTAAAATAAAAATAATTATTTGACATACTTTAAATGAGAACATTACCATAAAAATATCTACAGCAATCTGATGTAGAGTCTCTCTACCTGAGCTTCGAAAATGACTAATAACAATACCCAATAGGGTATCGATTACTTGGGATTCTCATAATACTAGAGCGTTCCCCTGAAAGCTTATAATCTAAATTTCAACCTAAGGTTCTATTTAAAAGCAGCAAGCAAGCAAGGAGGTGAAAGAGTTAAGCAGGCGATGATATGGGATGGAAAAGTGACATGCCTGCCTGCTAGCGTAATGAATTATTAAATATATTATTATTATTATATTATTATAATTAAGTCAGCTGGTTATTTGTTTTTCTTTGATAACGTTTTTAGATATAGCATCTAAAAAATTCAAATATGGTGGACTAGCTTATTTTTCTCTACGAGGTCTACCCAAGTTTCGTTAAAAACGAACAGTAGTAGATCGAAAATTAAATATTTTATATTTATTTAGCGCTTTCTTAAAATATAAAAATCTTGACGTCACATGCTATCATCCAAATAATCATCTTACTCATACGATAATATATAAAAGATATATTTTCATATTTCGCACATGTAAAAAGTATTATATTAAGGTTCGGGGTATTACATCCTCCCCCTTACAAAAATTTCTTCCTTGAAATTTAGCTTTACTTAAAAAAGTGAGGTTATTTTTCTTTCATCTCATTTTCCAATTCCCATGTATACTCAGGTCCATGACGTGCATTCCACTTGACCTTGACTAGTAGGATTTCTTTTCTATGCAACTTTTTAATCTTTCGGTCTTTGATGAGTAGTAGTTCTTTGATAAACTTCAACTTTTCAATAACATGCACATCTTCCAATGGTATTTATTTGCTTCATTTACTAAACATTTTCATAAATTTGACACATGAAAAGTATTGTGTATGCCTGCTAATTGCTCGAGAAGTTTTAGTCCATACACCACTGGTCCTACTTTGGTTGTTATATCAAACGGTCCAATGTCTCAAGGTTTGAGTTTTCCTTTCTTTCCAATTCGGATCACTCTCTTTAGAGGTGGTACCTATAGCATCACTTTATCCCATATGAAATTCTAGGGGTTAATCTTTAATATGCATAACTCTTCTGTTTATCATGAGAACTTTTCATCCTTTCTTTGATTTGTTGAATCTTCTCTGTAGTCTCGATAAGATTGGTCTTGACAATTGACTTTCGCCTACTTCTGCCTAGCAAGTAGGAGTTCAACACTTTCTTTTAAAAATAAAGCTTCATAAGGTGCTGCTTCTTATGTTGGTGTGATAACTATTGTTGTAAGTGAACTCAATGAGTGGCAAATGATTATCCCAAGTGCCACCAAAATCAATCACACATGCCCGAAGCATGTCTTCTAACATTTGAATAGTCCATTCACTCTGCCCATTTGTCTACGGTTGATAGGTAGTACTTAAGTTAAGTTTGGTTCTCAATTCATGTTGGAAACTTTTCCAACACCTAGATGTGAAACAGTTATCCCTGTCTGATATGATTGATACATGTACTCCATGTCATGAGACTATTTCTTTAGTGTAAATTTGGGCAAGCTTGTTCATCTTGTAGTCCTCACGAATCGATAGAAAATGTGCAGATTTAGTTAGTCTTTCCACAATTACCCACATAGCATCATGGGCATGACTCGATCTTGGAAGCTTTGTAATAAAGTCCATGGTAATTTTCTCCTATTTGCATTTTGGAATCTCCAGATTCTATAAATAAGCTGATGGTTTTGGATGCTCTACTTTCACTTTAAAGCAAGTTAGACACTTTTCTACATATCGAGCTATAGATCATTTCATTCCCTTACCACCAATAGTCATTCCTTAGATCTGTGTACATCTTGTCACTACCGGGATGGATAGAATACATAGACTTGTGGGCTTCATTTAAGATTATATCTTGCAGTCCACCAAAAACAAGGAACCCATATCCTATTATTAAGTCTTAAGATATTATCGTTTTTGACTATCAACAACTTTAGTCTCCCAATAATTCTTTCCTTTACTTGATTATTACTTAGAGCCTTTTGTTGAAAATTCTTAATTTGATTTAAGAGACTAGTTTTAACATCTATTCTAGATGCATGAATTCTTATAGGTTGGGGCTTCTCCTATCTACTTAATGCATCAGCTACTACATTAGCCATACCTAGATGTTATTGAATCTCATAGTCATAATCACTTAATAACTCCATCCAGCATCTTTGATGCTATTAAGCTTTTTCTGCTCGAATATGTGTTTCAAACTTCTGTGGTCGGTGTAAATAGTACATTTTGCACCATAGAGATAATGTCTCCAAATTTTTAGTGCAAATATTACATCACCAAGTTCTAAATCATGGTTCGTGTAGTTTCATTCATGGGTCTTCAACTGTTGAGAATGTAAGCAATTACTTTGCCTCTTTGCATTTGTACACATCCCATACCACAATGAGACGCATCACAGCAGACTGCAAAATCTTTAGTTCTTTCAAGAAGTGATAGTATTAAGGCACTGCACAACTTTTGTTTCAACATGTTAAAGCTTCTTCTTTTTAGGTCCCCAATTAAACTTAAAGGCTTTCTCGGTTAATGTTGTAATGGCGTAGTAATCTTGGAGAAGTATTGAATAAATCCTCTATAGTATCGTGCTAATACAAGAAATCTTCTGATTTCAGTAGGATTCTCTGGCACTTCCCATTTCTTGATAGCCTTAACCTTCACAGGATCAATTTGTATTCCTTGTTCATTGATTACGTGACCTAGGAATTGAACTTCATGTATCGAGAACACACTTGGAAAACTTTGCATAAAGTTGTTCTTGTTGGATTCTTTATGCCAAGACACATAGAACTTGATGTGGTTAATACATTATGATCCAAGTCGGGTCATACTAATAACAAGCTTAGCAAACGCCAATTATTATTTAATTGATGATATGATCATGCAATTAAATAAATACACCAATTTAGAAAATGGGTTTTCTAAATAAGTTGCATATGAGATTGAAAATTTATATGGATATTTTGTTCATGGATATTATTGTAATGTTGTTAATTTAGTTAAATAACATCAAATAATAAAAGTGTGTATAATGTTATATAATTAAAAGTTAATTATATATCTATTTAACAACTAGTTTATAAAATATTGGAGATTGGTTTTGGGGGGAAAACCCATCCTTTAACACTTCGGCCCGCCCCTTATGGGTTTGGGGGTCTTTAGTTGTTTACAAGATACCATACTCCAAAAATCTTCTATAGTATCTTGCTAATACAAGAAATCTTCTGATTTCAGTAGGATTCTTTGGCACTTCCCATTTCTTGATAGCCTTAACCTTCACAGGATCAACTTGTATTCCTTGTTCATTGATTACGTGACCTAGGAATTGAACTTCATGTATCCAGAACTCACGCTTGGAAAAGTTTTCATAAAGTTGTTCTTGTTGGATTCTTTATGCCCAGACACATAGAACATTGATGTGGTTAATACGTTATGATCCAAGTCGGGTCATACCCAATAACAAGCTTAGCAAATGCCAATTATTATTTAATTGATGATATGATCATGCATTAAATAAATACACCAATTTAGAAAATAGGTTTTCTAAATAAGTTGCATATGAGATTGAAACACTTATAAAAATATTTTGTTCATGGATATTATTGTAATGTTGTTTAATTTAGTTAATAACATCAAATAATAAAAGTGTGTATAATGTTATATAATTAAAAAGTTAATTATATATCTATTTTAACAACTAGTTTATAAAATATTGGAGATTGGTTTTGGGGGGAAAACCCCATCCTTTAACACTTTCGGCCGCCCCTTATGGGGTTTGGGGGTCTTTAGTTGTTTACAAGATACCATACTCCAAAAATCTTCTATAGTATCTTGCTAATACAAGAAATCTTCTGATTTCAGTAGGATTCTTTGGCACTTCCCATTTCTTGATAGCCTTAACCTTCACAGGATCAACTTGTATTCCTTGTTCATTGATTACGTGACCTAGGAATTGAACTTCATGTATCCAGAACTCACGCTTGGAAAAGTTTTCATAAAGTTGTTCTTGTTGGATTCTTTATGCCCAAGACACATAGAACATTGATGTGGTTAATACGTTATGATCCAAGTCGGGTCATACCCAATAACAAGCTTAGCAAATGCCAATTATTATTTAATTGATGATATGATCATGCAATTAAATAAATACACCAATTTAGAAAATGGTTTTCTAAATAAGTTGCATATGAGATTGAAACACTTATAAAAATATTTTGTTCATGGATATTATTTGTAATGTTGTTTAATTTAGTTAAATAACATCAAATAATAAAAGTGTGTATATATGTTATATAATTAAAAGGTTATCTATATATCTGTTTTAAACAACTAGTTTATAAAATATTGGAGATTGGTTTTGGGGGGAAAACCCCATCCTTTAACACTTTCGGCCGCCCCTTATGGGGTTTGGGGGTCTTTAGTTGTTTTCAAGATACCATACTCCAAGAATAAGATACACACTCAATCCTCTTCTCTCTCTCTCACATGCAAGAACCCAAAAATTGAAGATACTCTCCTTTTCTCTTAGAAATTCATGGCTGGAAGGTTGTTCCAGCAGCTTCTTCTTTGGGTTTTGGTGTTCAAATCCTAGCAACAAAGGTGCTTGCTTGATGCTTGTGGGTATGGATGCTTGAGGACAGCTCTCCTTGGTGTTTTGGTCATTCAAGAAGCTCATCTTCTTCACCCAAATTCATTTTTCTGCTGCTCTACAAAAGGTAGTTTGTATCTTTTGTTTTTGGTTGTTATTTCTTGTTGATAGCTAGTCCATTCACAGATAAATGATCCTTATGTTCTTGGTTTTGTTGTAGTTATGATATGAGCCTTAATTTTCAGATTACAAATGATAATATTAAGGTTTTAATATGCTGCATTTTCATGTTTAAATGGTTAAACTACTTTGATATGGTCCAACAAACCCAACATTGGCATCTAGAGCCGGATATGTGGATGACTAGTTTTATTTGTCCTTGTAAAATTGGTTATATGGGGCTTTAACACCTTAAAGGGGCTGTTTTGTGGTGATGTTATAAATCCCCAACCTTTCAAGGTTATATCTAACATGCTTGTGATTAAACCTTGAAAGAAAGATATCAAATGGTTGATTGTGTTTTGTTTGGACAAAAACACCCTAAATTTTTTGTTTATGTTGGCTGAAAATTTAGGGTCATATGGGGATTTATTTGGTTCTTGTATGTTGTGTATGATGATTCATATTGGTGCATAACCTAGCCTTGACCATGTGTTGGTTTGGTTTTGGATGAATGGTTGCTTTGGTTGATTTCATTCATAACGGATTGTAATATTATTCTTTTGTGTTTGTTTATGGATGTAATTTATTTATTAATTCAATGGCAATGTAATAGATATATTAAGTGTGTTTTCTTTTATTAGAAAATTTGTATTAGAATATAAATTTTGTAAAAGAAGATGCACAAGATGGAAGCACAAAAAGAAGACACAAAGAGAAGTACTTGAAGCATTTGGATGCAAGTTCAGTGGGGGTCTTTGGAGATCTCATCTTTTGTATTGTGTTCAACCCTTAGAAAAGACCAAATGACAACACTTGTTATGGAAAACAAGTGTTATCAACATAGTGGCTATGGTTATGCACATGTGGTTGTTTTATATATGCTTGTTTGATTATTCATTTTATGTTGATTGTTTGATATGTGGATATGCTTAACAATCTAAATAAATTTTCATAACAAGCTGAATTTTTGGGTTCCTAATCATTAAGTGACTAATAAAAGGTTATTAAAAGGATTAATGATTTCAAAATAAAAGAGGTTTTATTAAAAGAGAACCATAGGGTACCATGTATTTGAAAGCATGTGAATACAAGGTACATAGAGTTTTCATAACTAGAATTAATGGAAACTTAAATCCCTTTGGAAAGAGGTTAAACACCATCCTTTTACATGACACTCGAATCACTTGAGAACTATTGTGGGATAAAGGTCACCTAACCACTTTTAGGAAACTTGTGTGATTGAGGTGGGCTTAACATATTTGTGGGATAAAGGTCACCTAACCACTTGTATGTGTAAACTCACACGTGTGTGTAAGTAGGACGACTTGAATTGGAAACCATGTGCATAGGGTCACCGAAGCATGGCGTACAATGGTGTTGATGGATTTTACATGCCGACTAAACATGAGATGTTTAACCGATCCCATAAAGCTAGAAGTTGCAATAGGTTGCCATTGTCAAATGTTGACTACCTTGTTAATTTAAATAATGGGATAAAGGTCACCTAACCATCATTTAAATGTAACGTTGGATTCTATATTTCAATTATTAATTGTCTATGAGACATGTAAAGGGTATTAATAATTAAAATGCAATTTTTAGAAATACTAATATGAACTTTGTAATTTTGTAGAAATGGCCGCAAACAATAATGCTACCACCCCGGTCGTCCCTACCCTATCACTGAGAACCATCTTAGAAAGGGATCGTCTTAACCATAATAACTTTATGGATTGGTTTCGAAACTTGAGAATTGTTCTCAAGCAAGAGAAAAAGGCCTATGTCCTTGACGATCCCATTCCTGACCAACCCGACCCTGAGGATGTTGAGGCCTATAACGATTGGCTTCAATACATTGAGGATTCCATGTAGGTTTCCTGCCTCATGTTAGGAACTATGATTCCCGAACTCCAAAAGGATTTGGAGCATCTTGGGGCATATGACATAATTACCGGTTGAAGGAAATGTTCCTTCAACAAGCTAGGGTAGAGCGCTTCGAAACGATTCGAGCTTCATGCATGTCGCATGGAAGAAACCCAATCGGTATCATCTTATGTTCTTAAGATGAAAAGCCAC
Organism: Flaveria trinervia; assembly: GCA_025506515.1. Classification (NCBI taxonomy): domain Eukaryota; kingdom Viridiplantae; phylum Streptophyta; class Magnoliopsida; order Asterales; family Asteraceae; genus Flaveria; species Flaveria trinervia. Next base: position 26,594,582 of record CM046457.1, read on the forward strand.
TTTGATCGCCTCGAGAGGCTTAATTGTCCTATCTAAAAGGAGCTAGCCACGGATTTGATCCTTAATGGCCTATCCAAAAGGTTTGAGACGTTCATAATGAATTACAATATGAATGGGTGGGACAAGAGCATTGGTGAGCTTCACGCAATGCTCAATACAGCCGAGGCAGGAATGGGTAGAACGGTTCTACCTGTTCTCTCAATCAATGAGGAAGGCAATAAGAAAAGGCCATTCCCCAATCCCAAGGCAAATGTTGTCAAAGGAAAGGTATACATCAAAGGAAAAGGGAAAGGAAATGCTAAAGCGGAACCTCCAAAGCTTAAGCTTAAGAAGCCTAAGGTAACGGAAAACGATCCATGCTTTGAGTGTGGAGAGATAAGACATTGGAAAAGGATTTGTCCAACCTATCTCAAAGAGTTGAGAAACAAGAGGGATGTTGGGCAAACCTCAGGTTACAACTTTCATAATTCATATTGGTTTAAATGTTATTTCTTCAAACACATGGGTATTGGATACCAGATGTGGAACTCACATATGCAATTTGTTGTAGGGGTTCAAAAGAAATAAGCACTTCAAGAAGGGAGACACAAGTCTCTACATGGGCAGCGGAGCAAAAGTTGATGTCGAAGCCCAAAGAGAATATTTTGAAACTTTCAAATGGTTTGGAAGTTTCTTAAGAACATTTTGTATGCTCCTAGTTTGACTAGGAACATAATTTTGATTTCCCTCTTAAAACAATGTGGTTATGAATTAAAGTTTGTTAACAATGGTATTTATGTCTGTATGGATGATGTATTTTATTTCAAGGCTATGCTTTTTGATGGAATCTATAAATTGGTTCATATAAACAAGAATCGGATTCAAACACCTCAAAAGAATGGTCTTTTGAAAAACAAATGAAAATGTTGCATTCGATAAGTGTGAATCTTGTTTACAAGGTAAGTTGACCAAGTTGCCATTTAGTGGCACTAACGAGAGGGCAAAAGACCTATTGGGAATCATACATTCGGATGTATGTGGCCCTTTTAAGATAATGACTTGAAATGGTGAAAGATACTTCATTACGTTTACCGACAATTATAGTCGCTATGGTTATGTGTACATGATGACACACAAACATGAAGCTTTTGAAATGTTCAAAATCTTCAAGAATGAAGTAGAAAATCAACTCAATGAAACTATCAAAGTTCTTCATTCAGATAGAGCAGGTGAATACCTCAGTGATGCTTTTCAATACCATCTAAAAGTTGTGGGATTGTCTCACAACTTACTCCACCTGGAACACCACAACATAATGGTGTGTCTGAAAGGAGAAATCGAACCCTATTGGATATGGTTCAATCTATGATGGCTATAAGCTCAATACCTCTATCATTTTGGGGTTTACGCAATGATCTCTGAGGCTCGTATTTTAAATATGGCGTTGACCAAGATAGTCGATTCACTAAGTGTATATTTGTTGGATATCCCAAAGACTGTATAGGATACTACTTCTTTGATCCAACAGAGCAAGAGTATTTATTGCTCGAAAGGCTGATTTCTTGGAAACTAAGTTCCTTATGGAAGGAATAATGTATAGAACAATGGAATTTGATGAGGATCAAGATCCACAAGCCGATACACGTTTGGTTGATACTAGCAATCAACAAGAGGTTGTTGATGATGATCAAGAGGTTGATCAATACATACAAAACGTTCGCAGATCTGGTAGAGTTAGCATTCCACCTGAAAGACATGGATTTTTCATGAATGGATGCTATATGGTTGACTTTGATGAGCAACTACATACCATGAAGCAATGTCCAATTTGGATGTGACAAATGGCTAGAAGCCATGAACGTTGAGATGCAATCCATGTATGACAATCAAGTTTGGGAATTGGTTGACCCTCCACTTAACTCTAAACTAGTTGGATGCAAGTGGGTTTCAAGAAGAAAATGGATATACATGGAAACTTGGACACTTATAAAGCAAGACTTGTAGCAAAAGGTTTCACTCAAACTCAAAGGGTGATTATGATGAAACTTTCTAGCCTATGGCAATGCTAAAGTCAATTAGGATATTATTTGCCATAGCTACATATTATGACTATGAGATTTGGCAAATGGATGTCAAAACCGCTTTTCTTAATGGACATCTCGAAGAGACTGTCCATATGGTTCAGCTTCATGGTTTTGTTGGTCCAAACATCCTAATAAGGTATGCTTGTTAAAGAGGTCAATCTATGGATTGAAACAAGCATCGAGGAGTTGGAATCAATGTTTTGATGAAGAGATCAAGAAATTTGGTTTCATCAAGAACGCTGACAGGCTTGTGTATATAAGAAGGCTAGTGGGAGCATAATAACACTCTTAGTATTGTATGTTGATGACATAATACTCTTTGGAAATGATATTCCAACCATGGAAGGTGTAAGAGCTGGCTTGGAAGTTGTTTTGCATAAAAATCTTGGTGAAGCCGCCTATATGTAACACCCCGAATTCTATTCAAATGAAAGGAAAAGAAAAGTAAATAGAAAGAATAGAAACTTGCATAAGTGGAAGGGGAAAAAGTGTACAAAGTACAAAATCTTAGTATTTTAATAATTTAAAGGGCATGGTTGCCCATATCAAAGCAGAAAGCTGCTTTGCTCTTGGAGAAGAAGAGAGAGAGAGCCTTGGTTCTAGAGAGAGAAAGTGGAAGAAGCATCTTCAAAGGTAAGTCTTCTCTTATTTGAGCTTGGTTTCAGTTGGTTTCGAGTTCTTGACCGAAGTTCAGGTTGTTTAGTGTTGTTTTCGGGATTCAACAGCTGAATCGAAGGTGGGTCTCGAACTTGAAGTGTGTTGCTCAAAGGCTGCTCAAGGTGAGTTTCTAGACCCCTCTTTTACTGATTTTCAACTAATTTGGGGCTATTATACATACTAAGTAACATTTTGAAAGAAACCATGGGTTTACAGCTTTATGTTCGAAATGATGTATGTATGTATGTATGTTATAGTGATGATTATGGGATAGTGATGATGTATAGCATGCTTAGATAACCTAAGTATGTTACATCGGTGCTGGGTATCATTAGAATGGCAATCGGATGATGTTGGTAGCATAGAAAATATTTCAGAATGTTCTGATGAACATGTACAGTGGCCCATGCATCTAGCATAAGTGGCCAGACGCCTAAGTGTTAGCCATGCACCCAAGAGTGGGTCATGCGCCAGAACAGTGGCCCATGTGCCCAGCATGTTGGCCATGCGCCTAAGCGTTGGCCATGTGCCTAAGTGTTGGCCATGCACCCAAGTGTGGCCATGCGCCTAAATAGTGGCCCATGCACCTGTGTTGGCCATGCGCCTAAATACTGCCATGCGTCCAAAGTGAATGAAACGGCTAAGTGTTGATGCGCCTAAACAGGTGCCATGCGCCTGCATAGTGGTAATGCGCCTGAACAGGGCAGAAGCGCCCAAATAGTGCCCATGCGCCCAGACTATTTTACACTTAGAATTTTATGCCCACGCACCTGGAAGGTCCCATGCGCCCAATTTGGACTTGAGGTTTTCTAAGTGGTTTTAAGGGGGTATTATAGGGAGATAGGCTTGGTTATGATGTGATTGCTTATGTTTGATGTGAGTTATGCATGTATGATGTTGCCTGTATGGTGTATGTTTATGTTTATGTATGTTCTTTATTATGTATGTATGTCTTCCCTTGGCTTTGAGTTGAATGTTAATGAATGTAATGAAAGTATTATGTAACGTAAAGCGGAAGATAATGAAAAGAGGAACGTAATGAATGAATGCATGCATAAATAAATGAATTAAAGAGAAAGTATTGAAAGGCTTGCAAGCAATATGTACAAAGGTGCACGGCTCTAAATGCCTTATGCTCTACCGCGTGAGGTTCAACAAATCCTATAGTGTGCACGTAAGTGTTCCAGTCTTGTGACTAACCTTGGGTGTTGTTACCCACTTTGGTGGGGATGTTGTTACCCACATCGGTGGGGGTGTTGTTACCCACTTCGGTGGGGGTGTTGTTACCCACTTCGATGGGGGTGCTGTTACCCGAGTTACGTATAACTTCGGGGGTGTGGCATAAAGCCAAGCATAGATATGAGGTGAGCGACTCTGTGTCGCAACAGACTCGACAGAGGACTTTGTCCATGAGACGAGACAATGAGGTGAGCGACTATGTGTTGCAACAAACTCGGATGTAGTTCAATCCGTATGATTGACTCATATGGATCTTTGTCACGTATCCCGGTGTTGTGTCAGTCTTCCGACATGAGTCGGGGGTTTGTGAGCAGGCCTCGGCACAGCATTAGCTTTCGAGCATGAGTCGGGGATATTCCAAGAGACAAGATTCGAGTAATAAAGAGTAATGAACAGAAGATAATGATGGAAAGAACGAACGTAAGAATGAACGTTAATGAACTATCTTAATAATGTACTGAACAGGATCCTCGTCATTCGACCTCAGTAATCGTGGTTGAGTGCCATGAAGAGGGTAAAGTCTGACCAGATCTAGGAAGAGAAGTGAACGATAATATAATACGTTGAATGAACAAAGTAAGTGAACGTAATGATGAAGATAATAATGATATTATCTGTATGTACGTATGATGCATGATCACGAACGGTTATAAAGTATAGTATCTTTTGAAATAAAGTAAAGAATGGTTTTAATAGAGAAAGGTATGTTTTGTTATAAAACTAAAACTCACTCAGCGTCGCTGATTTTTGTATGCATGATAGTTGGCAGGTATATGTTGATGCTGAGGAGTTGCAGGCATGGATGCATAAGCTACTGGGAGCAGTTTGAGGCTGCCATCCGTATTTTGACATGTCTTGTATTTTGAGATGAAAACAGATGTTGTAAATATTGTAAATGACATGTTTTAGTTATTAATGAAAGTTTTAATTCCGCCGCAAAATAAATGTACGTTTTGAAAAGTTTTATGTGCGATGAATGACCAACTGTGAGGTGCCCGGTAACGGGGCCTTACAAGTTGGTATCAGAGTAAAAGTTTAAGTGAATTGGGTAAATATTTTCAAAAACCTAATCTTAAACTGAGAATGGGACTAAAAGGAAAAAAGGATGCCAATCCTAGTAGCTACGTGCTTGCAGGTAAAGGTTTTATGTAAACGTTTTATGTAAGTCATTGTTAACCGGCATTATGTGCGCATGTTATGTGGCTTGTGTGCTATTGTATAGATTTTGATACTGATGTAGTCAGGATAGGAAGTGCTTGGGGTATGAAGATTAAAGTAAGTGGCTAATCACAACTGGCCACTATAATTAGGGACTTGCTATACTTGACATAAACTGAGTTATTACCTTGAATGACCGCGTTAGTGTTTGAATCTTATAGTGTGCTAGAAGATGGTTGGCAGTAGATCTTCAAAAGCTTCATGAGGTGGAGGCGGTGGTGGATGTGGTGTTGAACCACGGGTCACAAGAGGAAGGTCTAGGGCTGAAAAGTAGCCCATGAGGAACCCGAGACCCCTCATCAAGAGGGCGGTGATGAGAATGCTAATCAGAGAGCCTCGATGAGAGAGGCAGTCAGGGAGGAAGTGGATCAGGTTATGAAGACGATCCTACCATCTGTGGTGACCGAAGTTATGAAGCTTGTTAAAGATGGGGAGAGACAGGAAAGGGGTAGATCTTCGGGCGAAAGAAGACGACCCGAGACTGAAACGGTTTTCTTCGATGACGAAGAGGACGAAGAGGAAGAGCCTGCGCCGGAGGCGGCATGAGGCTGTAACTATGGGGCGTTTCAACGATGCAAGCCCCCAACTTTTGATGGAAACGGAACTGCTGTTACTGCTCACCGATAGGTGAGAGAGATGGAGGCGGTATTGAATATCACCGAGTGCCGGGAGGATCAGAAAGTGAAGTTTGCTACCCATTCTTTTGTCAACTCAGCCTTGTGTTGGTGGAACAATATCATCCAGGTTGAGGGAAGCAGAGCTATCGGGAGGATACGATAGCCAGAGTTGAAAAGGCTGGTGATTGCGGAATTCTATCCTCACCCTGAGATGGACAAGGTTGAAAGAGACTTCTTGCAGCTGGAGGCAGGAACGATGACACATCAGCAATATACCGCTAAATTCAATGTGATGGCATGTTTAGGTCGGCGGTCGATTTCGCAGGGAGATTGTATGATGAAAGATCTGTGATGGCGACTGAAAGTAGCAAGAGAGGAGACGGTGATCAAGAATGGAATGGGAAGCAATTGGAACGTGGGAAAACCGCTCCAGGTGACAAAGGTGCACGAGTGGATAATCAGCGTGTGGTCATAACTGGTGCGGGGTCAAAAAGGCGTGACAAGTGTGGACATAGGCACCCCGAGGAATGCAGACTGGGGGGCAATGTCTGTTTCCGTTGTGGGAGGACCGGACATGTGGCGAAGAACTGTGGTATGGGGAGGTGTTATTCCTATGGTGAGGAAGGTCACATGAGCACGGATTGCAAGAAGTCGAGAGCGGAAGGTTCGAGAGTGAAGGTTATCGGAGGAAGCTCTGGTACGAGGAAGGAGAACAGAGGATGAAGGCTAGAGCCTTCGCTATGACCAGGAGGAGGCTAGGTCAGACTCTAAGGTAACGTCAGGTACGTTCTTGCAAGTTTAGATTTATGCCTCTATGCTTTAATTGTGACGCTAGTAGTAGTTTTGTTGCCGCTATTTTCTGTGATGTTGCACGTTAGGGGTAAGGAGATCGATGATCCCTTCGATGTAAGAATTGCTATTAGTAAGTCTACGAGGTTACCTAATGCCCTAGAGGATTGCGCGATAGAATTAAGAGAGAGCGCTTGTTCCTGCTAGGCTGTTCAAGACAGACATAGGTAGGTAGACATGCACCTCCGGGTGAGTTGATCAGTAGTGTTGCCAGAAGATAGATTGCTCAAGCGTGCACAACCAGAGTTCAGTGACGACCTACGACAATGAATTATGAGGAAGGCTTCGACCAGGAAAGCGGATTTCTTGGTTTGGAGTCGAGTAAAGCTAATATTAAAGTGTAGAGGGTCATTCCCAGTTGTTGCTCAGGTAGGAGAAGTGTCACATCGACTGGAGCTACCCAATGAGTTAAGTGGAACTCATATGATGTTCCATGCATCTCGTCTAAGAAAGAGCTCAACCGATAAGGATATGATCGTGCTACTAGAGAATACTAAGATGGACAGAGTATCCAACCACGAGAAGCAACTGTTGACCATTACTAATACAAAGAAGAGAATAGGCTAAGAAGGATGATGGTTTCACTTGTGCGGGTGCAGTGAAGACTAAAGAGATCTAATTTTAAATGCAAGATCAAAGAAGAGGTGAGACATTGTTACCCGTAACTGTTCGAGAAGCGACAGGTTTTGGGGACGAAACCACTTTAAGGGGGGTAGACTTGTAACACCTCGAATTTCAATTCAAACGAAAGGAAAATAAAAGTAAATAAAGAATAGAAACTTTGCACAAGTGGAAGGGGAAAAAGTGTACAAAGTACAAAATCTTATTATTTTAATAATTTAAAGGGCATGGTTGCCCATATCAAAGCAGAAAGCTGTTTTGCTCTCGGAGGAAGAAGAAGAGAGAGAGCCCTGGTTTTAGAGAGAGAAAGTGGAAGAAGCAGCTTCAAAGGTAAGTCTTCTCTTATTTGAGCTCGGTTTCAGTTGGGTTTCGAGTTCTTGACCGAAGTTTGGGTTGTTTAGTGTTTGTTTTCAGGATTCAACAGCTGAATCGAAGGTGGGTCTCGAACTTGAAGTGTGTTGCTCAAAGGCTGCTCAAGGTGAGTTTCTAGAACCCCTCTTTTACTGATTTTCAACTAATTTAGGGCTATTATGCAAACTAAGTAAACATTTTGAAAGAAATCATGGGTTTACAGCTCTATGTTCGAAATGATGTATGTATGTATGTATGTTATAGTGATGATTATGGGATAGTGATGATGTATAGCATGTTTAGATGGCCTTAGTATGTTACATCTGTGCTTGGGTATCATTAGAATGGCAATCGAATGATGTTGGTAGCATAGAATATATTTTAGAATGTTCTGATGAACATGAATAGTGGCCCATGCGTCTAGCATGAGTGACCTGACGCCTAAGTGTTGGCCATGCGCCCAAGAGTGGGTCATGCGCCTGAACAGTTGCCCATGCACCCAGCATGTTGGCAATGCGCCTAAGCGTTGGCCATGCGCCTAAGTGTTGGCCATGCGCCTAAGTGTTGGCCATGCGCCCAAGTGTTGGCCATGCGCCTAAACAATGGCCCATGCGCCTGTGTTGGCCATGCGCCCAAGTGTTGGCCATGTGCCTAAATAGTGCCATGCGTCCAAAGTGAATGAAACGGCTAAGTATTGATGCGCCTAAACAGGTGCCATGCGCCTGCATAGTGGTAATGCGCCTGCATAGTGGTAATGCACCTGAACAGGGCAGAAGCGCCCAAATAGTGGCCATGCGCCCAGACTATTTTACACTTAGAATTTTATGCCCATGCGCCTGGAAGGTCCCATGCGCCCAATTTGGACTTGAGGTTTTCTAAGTGGTTTTAAGGGGGTATTATGGGGAGATAGGCCTGGTTATGATGTGATTGCTTATGTTTGATGTGAGTTATGCATATATGATGTTGCCTGTATGGTGTATGTTTATGTTTATGTATGATCCTTATTATGTATGTATGTCTTCCCTTGGCTTTGCGTTGAACGTTAATGAATGTAATGAAAGTATTATGTAACGTAAAGCGGAAGATAATGAGAAGAGGAACGTAATGAATGAATGCATGCATGAATAAATGAATTAAAGAGAATGTATTGAAAGCTTGGCAGCAATATGTACAAAGGTGCACGACTCTAAATGCCTTAAGCTCTACTGCGTGAGGTTCAACAAATCCTATAGTGTGCACGCAAGTGTTCTAGTCTTTGTGACTGACCTTGGGTGTTGTTACCCACGTCGGTGGGGGTGTTGTTACCCACTTTGGTAGGGGTGTTGTTACCCACTTCGGTGGGGGTGTTGTTACCCACTTCGGTGGGGGTGTTGTTACCCGAGTTACGTATAACTTCGGGGGTATGGCATAAAGACAAGCATAGATATAAGGTGAGCGACTCTGTGTCGCAACAGACTCGACAGAGGTCTTTGCCCATGAGACGAGACAATGAGGTGAGAGACTATGTGTTACAACAGACTCGGATGGAGTTCAATCCCTGTGATTGACATATATGGGATCTTTGTCACGTATCTCGGTGTTGTGTCAGTCTTTGGACATGAGTCGGGGGTTTGTGAGCAGGCCCCAGCACAGTATCAACTTTTGAGCATGAGTCGGGGAAATTGCAAGAGACAAGATTCGAGTAATAAAGAGTAATGAACGGAAGATAATGATGGAAAGAATGAACGTATGAATGAACGTTAATGAATTATTGTAATAATGTACTGAACAGGATCCTCGTCATTCGACCTCAGTAATCGTGGCTGAGTGCCATGAAGAGGGTAAAGTCTGACCGGATCTAGGAAGAGAAGTGAACAATAATATAATACGTTGAATGAACAAAGTAAGTGAACGTAATGATGAAGATAATAATGATATTATCTGTATGTACGTATGATGCATGATCACGAACAGTTGTAAAGTATAGTATGTTTTGAAATAAAGTAAAGAACGGTTTGAATAGAGAAAGGTATGTTTTCTTATAAAACTAGAACTCACTCGGTGTCGCTGACTTTTGTATGCATGATAGTTGGCAGGTATATGTTGATGCTGAGGAGTTGCAGGCATGGATGCATAAGCTACTGGGAGCAGTATGAGGCTGGCATCCGTATTTTGACATGTCTTGTATTTTGAGATGAAAACAGATGTTGTAAATGTTGTAAATGACATGTTTTAGTTATAAATGAAAGTTTTAAATTCCGCTGCAAAATAAATGTACGTTTTAAAAAGTTTTATGTGCGATGAATAACCAACTGTGAGGTGCCCGGTAACGGGGCCTTACACTATATTTTGGGAATAAAGATATATAGGGATAGATCGAGGCGGTTGATAGGTTTAAACCAAAGTGCATATATTGAAAAACTCTAAGAAAGGATGAGCAAGATCGAATGAAGGACATCCCATATGCATCAGCTATAGGATCCATCATGCGATGGTATGCACTAGATTGGACGTGTCATGGGCGTTAAGCAAGACAAGCAGATATTAGCAGAATCCAGGTAATAGCCATTGGATGGGTGTTAAAGGTAAATTGAAATACCTTAGGAGGACTAAGGAAATTTATCTAATATACGGATCTGATGAAGAGGAACTCGTTGTAAAGGGTTACACGGATGCGAGTTTCCAAACCGTTTGAGATGATTCTCAATCACAAATCGGGGTATGTCTTCATTATGAATGGAGTAGCATTGTCCACTACAAAATCTGAATACATAGCCGCATCATTAGCAGCTTAGGAAGCTGCATGGATAAATAAATTTATCGCCTACCTTGGGTGGTCTCTATCATTCAAGACCCCCTAGAAATCCTTTTGTGATAACGAGGGTACGATTGCATAAATCAAGGTACCCTATGCACTTCAAAAGGCTAGGCACATTGAGCGGAAATTCAACTACATAATGGATGAAGTTGAAAAGGGAAAAATATGTATTCGTAAAGTTCACACCGATCAATACATTGCGGATCCACTCACGAAGCTCCTTGAAAGGGCAAAGCATTAAAGTTATACTTGTGCCTTAGGACTTCGATATTCTAGTGACTAGAATTGATCTGTTTAGTATTAAAAGTTTGAAACAATGTAATATTTAACTCTTTAAATACTTGTGATATTTTGAGTTATATTCATTTTAGCATGTATACATCCATGAATATGTTTATTATTCTAAATGTCCGTAGTCGGTCATGTTTGTGGGAACAAATATGAACGTAAGACTATTATGAACATGGATTGGTGGATATTCATAAGGAATGAATATAGAGCAATTGGTTGCTGAATATAAGGGGTATGTTTTATAATAACTAAACTAGAACAATAATTCATGGATTGGTATGTTTTATTATAAAACTAGAACAAAACCAGTTGTTTAAATTAGATAATTATGGGATACAAATATTAGACTGACCCGCATCTCAGTTTTACTACATGGAATCTTCTAGATTGATCATAAGTAAATTTGAGTAAAGGCGAATATCATTTGGTATCCTCCGACCTGAGATACATATTGGGTTTTGATATTCACGAAATGTTATACCTTGAGCTAGTTCTTCACTGCTCTGAAATAATGGGTAGTACATAAGGTTATGTTCAGGTGTGACACGAGGTGATTGTGAAAAACGTATGTAGTGAAGATGGAATTTGTTCCTCTTATTCGTTGAGAGCAAGATGTCTAAGGCCTGATTAAGTTAAATCAACAAGGAATGATCATTCTATATCCTTGGATTTAACATGACATCTGTAACAAAAGGATAAATGATCGATTCACCTAAATCATTTCAAGTTGGATACTTGAATGGGATGATGTTATTGAATGGATTTAAGTCATGCGTATTAAGGGTAGTAAACCGTTGTTAGGTGGTATTTACTGCTTGCATCAATCTTCTATGAATCTTGTGCAAGTGGGAGATTGTTGGATTCTTTATGCCCAAGACACATAGAACATTGATGTGGTTAATACGTTATGATCCAAGTCGGGTCATACCCAATAACAAGCTTAGCAAATGCCAATTACTATTTAATTGATGATATGATCTTGCAATTAAATAAATACACCAATTAAGAAAATGGGTTTTCTAAATAAGTTGCATATGAGATTGAAAAACTTATATGGGTATTTTGTTTATGGATATTATTTGTAATGTTGTTTAATTTAGTTAAATAACATCAAATAATAAAAATGTGTATATGTTATATAATTAAAAAGTTAATTATATATCTAATTTAAACAACTGGTTTATGAAATATTGGAGATTGGTTTTGGGGGGAAAACGTCATCCTTTAACACTTTCGGCTGCCCCTTATGGGGTTTGGGGGTCTTTAGTTGTTTTCAAGATACCATACTCCAAGAATAAGATACACACTCCATCCTCTTCTCTCTCTCACATGCAAGAACCCAAAAATTGAAGATACTCTCCTTTTCTCTTAGAAATTCATGGCTGGAAGGTTGTTCCAGTAGCTTCTTCATTGGGTTTTGGTGTTCAAATCCTAGCAACAAAGGTGCTTGCTTGATGCTTGTGGATATGGATGCTTGAGGACACCTCTCCTTGGTGTTTTGGTCATTCAAGAAGCTCATCTTCTTCACCCAAATTCGTTTTTCTGCAGCTCTACAAAAGATAGTTTGTATCTTTTGTTTTTGGTTGTTATTTCTTGTTGATAGCTAGTCCATTCACATATAAATGATCCTTATGTTCTTGGGTTTCTTGTAGTTTTGATATGAGCCTTAATTTTCAGTTTACAAATGATAATATTACGGTTTTAATCCGCTGCGTTTTCATGTTTAAATGGTTAAACTACTTTGATATGGTCCAACAAACCCAACAGTTCTTTCTTAAGCAATTCAAGAATTACTCTGTGGTGTTGTTCATAATCTGCCTCGTGCTTAGAGTAGATCAAAATATCATTAATAAAGACTATCATAAATATATCGAGATACACTTTACAAACTCTATTCATAAGGTCCTTGAATATTGCAGGTGTGTTGGTAAGCCCAAATGACATTACCAAAAATTCATAATGACAGTACCTAGTCCTGAAAGCAGTCTAAGGTACATCTTCTAGCGTTACCTTCACTTGAGGATATCCAGATCGCAAGTCTATTTTTGAAAAATAACTTGCTCCTTGCAATTGATAAAATAAATCATCGATCATTGGTAAATGATACTTATTCTTTATAGTGACTTTATTCACGTCTCTATAATCAATACACATACGCATTGTTCCATCATTCTTCTTAACGAACAAGATGGGTGCTCCCCAAGGCGAAGATCGTGATTGAATAAACCCTTTTTGAAGTAGCTCTTCTAATTGCTTCTTGAGTTCTTGCATTTTTGTCAGGGCAAGTATTGTTGGGTTTTGTCACATGTAAAACACTTAGTTTAACCATTTATACTATGAAAACGCAACGGAATAAGAGGTTTAACATATGTTTATAATCTGAAAATTTTGCCATATTAAACCACCAACAAAACTCAAGAATAAGGATCATAATCATATGTGAAATAGTGTGCTATCAAATAAGACATAACAACCATAGGGTGTTTAGAGATACAACCTTTTGTACTAAACTTGTAGATGTATAAGATGAATGTGGAGATCTTGTTGAATGTCCAGCCCTCAAGAGAGAGAGCCTCAAGTTGTGATACACACAAGCTTTACCAAACACCTAGCTTGTTAGGAATCTCAACACCAAAATCTCTACAAATGCTTCTTCCAAAACCCGAATTTTCAGTCTTGTATTTGGCTTCAAATCCGAAAATTTTCAGCAATGTCTTGAGAGAATTCTTGCAAGGTGTTGTGTGTGAGAAAAGTGTTTTAATGATGGATGAGTGTAGTAGTGGGAAAAGCTTTCAAAAACCAAGAAAAGGATGGTCCATAGGCCCCCTTTAGGCGGCCAAATACCCATCTTAAAATTGGGTTTTCCCCCCAATTTAGTTTTATAAAACATACACTCTTAACCCATAATTTTTATAAAGTTAAAACCTCTTTTAATTTTATTACAATAACACACTTTTATTTGTTATTATTTAACCAACTTAAATAATGAAACAAATAATTTCTCGTGAATAAATTATCCACATAATGTTGTTATTTTATAAAGCAATGTTTTAGAAAACCCATTTTCTAAATTGGTGTCAGTATTTATTTGTATGATCCTATCAACAAATAAATATTAATTGGTGTTTGTATAGTTTGTTATTGGGTAGGACCGACTTGGATCATGATGTACTAACCACATCAATCTTGTATGTGTCTTGGGCATATGAGGTCCAACAATCTCTCACTTGCACAAGAATCATAGAAGATTGATGCAAGCAGTAAATACCACCTAACAACGGTTTACTACCCTTAATACGTATGACTAAGTGCCATTCAATAACATCATCTCCTTCAAGTACCATACTTGAAATGTTTTAGGTTAATCAATCATCTATCCTTTTGTCACAGATGTCATGTTAAATCCTAGAGACACAGAGTGATCATTCTCCATTGATTTAACTTTATCAGGCCTTAGACATCTTACTCTCAATGAATAAGAGGGACAAATCCCATCTTGACAACATACGTTTCTCACAATTACCTTATATCATACCTGAACTCAGACTTATATACTGCCATGTTTCAAAACAGCGAAGAGCTAAGTCAAAGTATAATATTCAGTAAATATCAAGAACTAATATGTGTCCCAGGTCAGAGGATATCAAATGATGTTCACCTTTACTCAAAATTACTTATGATCAATCAGAAAGATTTCATATAGTAATATTTGAGATGCAGGTCAGTCCAATATTTGCATCCCACAAATATCTATAAACTTTGGCAGCAATCGTTTGCTTTATATTCATCCATATGAATATCTACCAATCCAAGTTCATAATAGCATTACCTTCATGCTTGTTCCCATAAGCATGAACAACTACGGACATTCTGAGTAAATAATTTACTCATGGATCTTAAACATGCAAAATAGGTATATTAGTTGAATCATTATAATCGAATAATTCATTCAAGTAATAAAGGGTTACAATATCTCAATACAAAATTAAAGATCAAATCCAGTCACTAGAATATTGAAGTCCCACGGCACAAGCATGACTTTCATGCTTTGCCTTTTCAAGAAGCTTCGTGAGTGGATCCACAATGTTTTAATCCGTGTGAACTTTGCGAATACATATCTTTCCCTTTTCAACTTCATCCCTTATGTACTTGAATCTTCGTTCAATGTGCCTAGTCTTTTGATGTGCACGGGGTTCCTTGATTTGAGCAATCGCACCCTCGTTAGCACAAAGAATTTCTAGGGGGTCCTGAATGGAAGGAACCACCCCTAGATCAGCAATGAACTTCCTTAACCATGCAGCTTCCTGAGCTGCTAATGAAGCGGCGATGTATTCTGACTCTATAGTTGATAATGTCACCATATCTTGCTTAGAGCTCTTCCAATAGATTGCTCCTCCATTCAAGATGAAAATGTACCCCGATTGTGATCGTGAATCATCCCGATCAGTTTGGAAACTCGCATCCGTGTAACCCTTTACTACGAGTTCCTCCTCACCAGATCCATAGCTTATGAACATATCTTTAGTCCTCCTTAGGTACTTAAGTATGTTCTTAATAGCCATCCAATGACTGCTTCCTGGATTTTGTTGGTATCAGCTTGTCATGCTCAAAGCGCATGACACGTCCGGTTTAGTGCATATCATTGCATACATGATGGATCCTATGGCAGACGCATACAGGATTCCCTTCATTTTGTCTTGCTCATCCTTTGAGCTTGGACATTGAGTCTTACTCAATATTGTTCCTCTTCGAATAGGTACGCTATCTTTCTTAGAGTTCTCCATCTTGAACCTTTTCAAGATCTTGTCAATATATGCACTTTGATTTAAACCTATCAACCGACTTGATCTATCCCTATAGATCTTTATTTCCAAAATAATAGGCGGCTTCACCAAGATCCTTAATAGAGAAACAACTTCCAAGCCAGGCTTTTACACCTTCCATGGTTGGAATGTCATTTCCAATAGTAGGATGTCATCGACATACAATACTAAGAAAATGGTGATGCTCCCACTAGCCTTCTTATATAAACATGCTTCATCAGCGTTTTTGATGAACCAAAATTTGGTTATTTCTTCATCAAAACGGTGATTCCAACTTCTTGATGCTTGCTTCAATCCATAGATTGATTTCTTTAGCTTGCATACTTTGTTAGGATGTTTTGAGTTGACTAAACCTTCAGGCTGAACCATATAGACATGTTCCTCAAGATATCCATTTAGAAAAGCAGTATTGACATCCATTTGCCAAATCTCATAATCATAATGAGCAACTATGGCAAACAATATCCTAATAGACTTTAGCATTGCAACCGGTGAGAAAGTCTCATCATAATCAACCCCTTGAGTTTGAGTGAAACCTTTTGCTACAAGTCTAGCTTTATAAGTATCCAAGTTTCCATGCATATCGGTTTTCTTCTTGAAAACCCACTTACTTCCAACTATCTTGTAGTTAAGATGTGGTTCAAGCAAGTCCCACACTTGGTTGTCATACATGGATTGCATCTCAACGTTCATGGCTTCAAGCCATTTGTCACAATCCAAATTGGACATTGCATCATGATAGGTGGTTGGTTCATCAGAATCTACCACATAGCATCCATCTACAAAAAATCCATATATTTCAGGTGGATTACTAATTCTACCAGATCTGCAAACGTTCTGTGTAATTTGATCAACCACTTGATCATTTTCAACATCCTCATATCGAGTGCTGGTATCAACCAAATGTGTATCGGTTTGTGGTTCTTGATCCTCCTCAAGATCCACAGTTCTACTGCTAGTTCCTTCCGTAAGGAACTTTGCTTCTAAGAACTCAGCCTTCTTGGCAACAAACTCCTTTTGTTCCAATGGATCATAGAAGTAATATCTCATGGAATCTCTAGGATATCCAATGAAGATACACTTAGTGGAATGGCTTTCTAGCTTGTTTGAGGTGGGAGTCTTAACATAAGCCTCACAACCCCAAACCTTTAAATATGACAATGATGGAACCCTTCCATGCCATATTTCAAAAGGTGTCGTTTTCACTTTCTTGGTTGGGGCCATATTCAAAATACGGGCCGTAGAGAGCAAAGCGAAACCCCAAAATGATAGAGGCAGTGAGCTTCTAGCCATCATAGATCGAACCATATCTAATAGCATTCGATTTCTCCTCTCGGACACGCCATTATGTTGTGGTGTTCCAGGTGGAGATAGTTGTGAGACAATACCACAACTTTTAAGATGGTCTCTAAAGGCATCACTTAGGTATTCACCTCCTCTATCGGTGCAGAGAATTTTTATTTTCTTGTTGAGTTGATTTTCTACTTCATTTTGGAAGATTTTGAACATTTCAAAAACTTCATCTTGGTGTCTTAACAAGTACACATAACCGTATCGACTATAGTCATTGGTAAAGGTAATGAAGTATCTTTCATGGTACCTAGTCATTGGCTTAAAAGGACCACATACATCCAATGTATGATGCCTAAGAAATCTTTTGCCCGTTCGGACTTGCCACTAATAGGTGCCTTAATCATTTTACCTTGTAAACAAGATTCACATACATAGAATGAATCATATTCATTTGCTTTTAAAAGACCGTTCTTTTGAAGTGTTTGTATGCGCTTCTTGTTTATATGACCAAGACGGCAATGCCAAATATAGGTATCACTCAAATCTAATTTGAGTTTTTTAGTGCTGGTTTGGTACAATGAGCTATCATATAATGTGTTTTCACGAACCAATTCATAAATACCATTAACAGGAATAGCTTTAAAATAAAACATGCCATTTAAAGAAACATGATATTCATTCTCAATAAATGACAAAACATAACCATATTGTCTTAATTAGGCAACCGGAATAATGTTCCTATTCAAACTAGGAGCATACAAAATATTGTTCAAAATTGCTTCCAAACCATTTGGAAGCTTCAAGATGTAGTCCCCTCGGCCTTCAACTTGAACCTTTGCCCCATTCCCCATGTAGAGGATAACATCCCCTTTCTTGAAGTCCTTACTTCTTTTGAAACCCTGCAATAAGTTGCAAATGTGAGTTCCACATCCGGTATCCAATACCCATGTGTTAGAGGATATTAAATTTAGATTAATATGGATCATGAAAATTGTACCTGAGGTTTGCCCGGCATCCCTCTTTGCTTGCAACTCTTTGAGATGGACTGGGCAATTTTCTTGCCCAATGTCCAATCTCCCCACACATAAAGCATGGGTCATTTGAAGCAACCTTTTGCTTTTTCTCCGCTAGTTTTGGTGGTGGTCCCTTTCCCTTTCCCTTTCCCCTAATGTGCCATTTACCCTTAGCAACATTTGCCTTGGGTGTGGGGTGAGGCCTCTTCTTGTTCCCACCTTCATTAATGGTGAGAACGGGTAAAACCCTTTTACCCATGGCCACCTCGGCAGTTTTGAGCATAAAGTGAAGCCCGCATATGTTCTTGTCCCACCCGTTCATGTTATAATTCATGACAAAATTGTCAAACCTTTTTGACAAAGAGTTAAGGATCAAATCCGTAGCCAACTCTTTTGAGACGGGACAATTCAGCCTTTCGAGGCGGTCAATGTGGCTTTTCATCTTAAGTACATAAGATGAAACAGATTCGCATGGAGTGCTCGAACCATTTAGAACCGCTCAACCTGTGCTTGTTGTTGGAATGTTCCTTCAACTGGGTTATCATGTCGTACGCTCTATGATGTTCATACTCCTTTTGGAGATATGGAGTCATACTTGCCAACATAAGGCAAGACACTTGGACCGAGTCCTTAGTGTATTTCACCCAATTATTATAGGCCTCCTCATCATCCTCACTAGGTTGATCGGGAATTGGATCGTCTAATATGTATGATCGTTTCTCTTGCTTGAGAACAATTCTCAAGTTTCGAAACCAATCAATAAAGTTATTATGGTTTAGACGCTCCTTTTGGAGAATGGTTCTTAGTGATAGTGAGTGAGCGGTCGGGATTTCATTGTTATCATTATTGTTGGTGGCCATCTACAAAATACAACAAAGTTCAATTTTAGTAATTTCGATGTTGTTCATATTTTAATAATTAAAACCCTTCCAAGTGTCTTACATTTAAATAGTGGTTAGGTGACCTTTATCCCATTATTTAAATTAATAAGGTAGTCAACGTTTTGACAATTGCAACCCTTTACAACTTCTAGGGTATGGGATCGACTTTAACATCATATGTATAGTTGGCATGTTTATCCCATCAACACCTTTGTAAACCATATTGTAGGTGATCCATTTAACATTGTTTACAAAACAAGTTACCCTACTTGCACACACATGTGAGTTTTCCAACATAAGTGGTTAGGTGACCTTTATCCCACGAATATGGTATTCCCACCTCAAATCACAAGTTCCCTCAAAATGGTTAGGTGACCTTTATCCCATTAAGAGTTTCCAAATGACTCAAGTGTTGTGCAAAAGGATGGTGTTAAATTGTTTAAAATGAATTTAAGTTTTCATAATCTTAGTTTAGAAAACTCTATGTACCTTATATTTGCATGCTTTCAAATACAAGGTACCTTATGGTTCACTTTTAATAAAAAATCTCTTTTATTAAAACCATTAATCCTTTTAATAACCTTTTATTAACCACTTAATGTTAAAAAAACCATCAAATTTCAGCTTGTTAAGTTTGTTAATGAGTTTGTAATGCATATCCAAATATCAACCAAACAACAAACATCCAAACAAGCATAAACATACAAACATGAGTGCATAACCATAGCCATTAATTGACCACACTTGTTTGCCATCACAAGTGTTGTCATAAGGTCTTTCCTAAGGTGAAGATGACACATCAAAATGTGTCCATGAACTCCCACTTGAATCCACATCCAAATGCTTCAAGTGTCCATGTCTTTTGTGTTCTTCTTTGAGTCTTCATCTTGTGCATCTTCTTTTACAAAATCATATCCTAATACAATTTTTCTAATAAAAGAAATGCACCTAATCTATTTATTACATAACAAATGAATAAATAAATTACAACCCAAGATACAAAACACAAATTACAATCCTTACAAGGAACAAAACCAACATGACATACAACAATCAACCAAAACCAAACACAAAAGGCCAAGGCTATGTTATGCACCATAATATGAAACCATTCAACATCCAAGAACAACAATGAATCCCTTATTTCAGCCCTAAAGTTTCAGCCAACATAAACTAAAACATTAAGGTTGTCCAAACAACATAATCAACCATTTGACATAATTCTTTCAAGGTCTATACTAAAGCATGCAAGATTAAACCTTGAAACATAAGGGATTCATAGACCCACAACAAAAACAGCCCCTAATGGGTTGAAAAGGTCCATGAAAACTAACTTTTCAAGACTTTTAGAAGCACATATTCCACATAACCGGCTCTAGATGCCATTGTTGGGTTTTGTCATGTGTAAAGCACTTAGTTTAATCATTTAAACTATGAAAACACAGCGGAATAAGAGGTTTAACATGTGGTTTATAATCTGAAAATTTTGCCATATTAAACCACCAACAAAACCCAAGAATAAGGATCATAATCATATGTGAAATAGTGTGCTATCAAACAAGACATAACAACCATAGGGTGTTTAGAGATACAACCTTTTGTACTAAAGTTGTAGATGTATGAGATGAATGTGGAGATCTTGTTGAATGTCCAGCCCTCAAGAGAGAGAGCCTCAAGTTGTGATACCCACAAGCTTTACCAACACCTAGCTTGTTAGGAAGCTCAACACCAAAAACTCTACAATTGCTTCTTCCAAAACCCGAATTTTCAGCCTTGTATTTGGCTTCAAATCCGAAAATTTTCAGCAATGTCTTGAGAGAATTCTTGCAAGGTGTTGTGTGTGAGAAAAGTGTGTTAATGATGGATGAGTGTAGTAGTGGGAAAAGCTTTCAAAAACCAAGAAAAGGATGGTCCATAGGTCCACTTTGGGCGGCCGAATACCCATCCCAAAATTGGGTTTTCCCTCCCAATTTAGTTTTATAAAATATACACTCTTAACCTATAATTTTTATATAAATTAAACCTCTTTTAATTTTATAACAATAATACACTTTTATTTTTTATTATTTAACCAACTTAAATAATGAAATAAATAATTTCTCATGAACAAATTATCCACATAATGTTGTTCTTTTACAAAGCAACATTTTAGAAAAACCATTTTCTAAATTGGTGTCGGTATTTATTTGTATGATCCTATCAACAAATAAATATTAATTGGTGTTTGTATAGCTTGTTATTGGGTATGACCCGACTTGGATCATGATGTACTAACCACATCCATCTTGTATGTGTCTTGGGCATATGAGGTCCAACAAGTATGTATGGAGACTTGTCAATCGGTGTTGTCCCAAGTACTAAGGCAATCCAAAACTCCACTTGTCTCTCAGGTAGAAGTTCTGGAAGCTCATCCAGAAATACCTCAAGGCATTCTCGTACTACTTGCACGTCTTCAATCTTCTTATTCTATGTGGTGTTTACATAATAGGTCAAAAAGATGATACATCCTTTTCTCATAGCTTTTTGTGCTTGTGCAATCGTGATGAGATTTTTAATCTTTTCAAGGCAATCTCCTAATATGGTTAACCGTTTATCATTGGGTAACTGGAGTCGAATGATCTTTTTATCACACACTATTTCAGCGTAATATAGGAATAGCCAATCCATTCCTATAACTACATCAAATTCTCATAGTTCCATAGGCATTAAATCAATAGGAAATATATGATACACTTTTTAATAATACTGGTGATTTTTTTTGCCTCCCATTCTACTATAAAGGTATGATCTAAATTTTGTGATACACTTTTTAATCATTTAAATTTTTTTTTGCCTCCCATTCTACAAGAAAAGAGCAAGAAATTCGGGTAAGAATTACCATCTAAACATCTCTATAGATCTAGGTTTGATTCTTGAGTTTTAGGTTTTAGGGTTTTGAGAATGATTTAAAAAAGATCACATTTTTACGTAAGAAATGGTGTAAAAAGTGTAGATATAGTTTTATGGATGAAAAGCTAAGGGCTTGGATGTAAAAAGTATAGATTTTGGTTGAAAAATGAATTTTTTTGTGAAAAACGAGCTGAAAACCTCATCTAGTGAAACTACAGTTTCATCATGCGAAACTGCTTAAACTAGTTGCGAAACTAGCAACGAAACTATAGTTTCATTGATAAATTCCCAAAAAAGTTGGGCAGAGATCTCGTGCAAACCTACGAGAGAAACTAGTTGTGAAACAAGTTGCAAAACTAGCTGCGAAACTAGCTGTATTGCATAGAAAATGATAGATGCATGTAGTAATTTCCATGTAGATTATGCGACTTATTTATTGACCTAAATTCCTCTTATACCGATAGAAATCTACTCATCAGGTGAGTTCTAGATCCTTTATTTCATAAAAGTTTTAAACTTTTAGGTGATATGCATACAAAATGACCAATTTTTATAGCAAAACTTTATGCACTATCTATACGGGGAATGAAGCTTTTTAATATATTCATATCGTGCTTTTCTTATTGTAATATGACCTTGGTAATGATGATATGTCTTGTAATATGTTATGTTATATTATGTATAACCTAAAGATGAAAATGAAACCTAAAGAAATGTTATTGGGCCCATATGTGTACCTTCGTAAAGTAAAGTCTTGCAAGTAAAGGGTAGAGGAGGGTTGCGTTTGTTGTGCCCACAAGACAGTAAGGCCTGGATTGGCATGTCAGTAAAGTAAAGGCCTGGACAGGTAGGTAAGTAAGGCCTATATTGGCATGACATAATGGCCTAGATGGGTATGATAGTAAGGCCTGGATTGGCATGTTGGTAAAGCCTTATGTTCATCATAGGCATTGGTAGTGATTGGGAATTGATGGATAATGTAGAGAAATAGATATCTAATAAATTAAAGTATTGACGATAAAGCGATAGTCTGTGTGTATTAATAAGCGGATATGTGATAACTAATTTTGAATGATAAAGTTAATATACCTTATTAAAAAGTTATATGATAAAGTAAACCTAGAAGTCACTCAATGAAGCTGAATTTTTTATGCATATTACTTTTACAGGTGAGTTGTTGGACTTAAGTGGATGTGGGCTTGGATTATAGAAGCTACTTGGCATCTGAAGGTTGGCATCCCTCATTCAGAAGATTATTAAGAATACTTTTAAAGACTATTTAATGTTTTAAAGATAATTCTAATGTTTAGAATTATGTCATAATGGGTTGAATTTTAATGTACTTTTCCATTGCAATTTTTATCTAAATGAATGTTTTAAATCTACGTTTTTCTATGAATGACCAACTATACGGCTCCCTGAACTAGGGCCTTACAAGTTGGTATCAAAAAGCAAAGTTTAAGCGAAATGGGTAAACTATTTTCGAAAGAAAAACCTAAACTTAAACTGAAAATAGGACCAAATTGAGAATGCCAGTCCAAGTAGCTCCATGCCACGAGGTAATGATATATGTTGTAAATATTAGTCAAGTATGTAGTACATTGTTACTAAGCTTAGACTTGAGGATAGAGTAATATACCATTAATCTATTGTTCCTAGTTGATTTGTGTGATCCATACATGATTAGAATATGAATACTAGGTTTGACTGTTGGTATGGCTTAAGATAGGGAAATTTAGAATGTGAAAAGTTCTATAAGTAGTTAATCATAATGGCCATTATTATTAGAAAGTTACAATACTTGTCATCATCTAAACTTGCCTTGACAGACCATATTGATACCGTGAATCTTGTAGGAACTTAAGAAATGGCACCAAAGGAAGTAGTTCTAGCTATGGCTACTCAAAGAAGTACAAGGGGAAGGCGCCCTACTAAAGTAAAAGAAGCAGCAAGCACGACTGCAAAACCGATAGGAAAGTCAACCAAAAAGCTAGTTGAGAAACCGGTTGAGGAAACAATTGAGTCTGAAACTTAAGCTGAGTAGCCTACTGCCGAGCAAGCAAAGTTGAAGGAAACAGTGAAGGAAGTTGTTGCCTAAGAGGTGCACCAAATTCTGAGTAATGTGATGCCCGCTTTGTTTGAAGAGGATGTGGGGTGATGATAAGAAAGATATGTTTCAAAAGAAGGTTGATAAGAATAAGGTGTTCAAGATTGAGGAAAGTGGTGATGAGGATAAAGACGATGACATTAGGTTGAAGAAATGGCAAAAGGGTGTAGTTATGGGGTTTTCAAAGGTGTAAGCCCCCAACATTAGATGGTACCGGTGATGTTGCTGCTCAGTGTTGGATTAAGGAAGTGGAGGCAATATTAAGAATCAATGAGTGCCATGAAGACCAAAAAATGAAGTTTGCTTCCCATTAACTTTTGGACACAGCACTGTGTTGCTGGAATAACATTGTGGATGTTCTTGTGGAAAAGGCTGTTAAGAAGATGAAGTGGCCTATGATGAGGAGATTGGTGATAGAGGAGTACTGCCTGGAAAGGGAACTGGATAAGATTAAACAAGAATTTATGAGCTTGGAAGCTGGCAACATGACACACCAAGAATACACCTGAAATTCAATGAGATGACACATCTGGTGTCTGACTTGGTGACTCAAGAATCAAAAAGGATTAAAAGTTACATACAAGGTTTGCCTTTGGACATATGTAGAAACAGTTACTACCCGACCTGGTACTTTTTGGTTGGCAGCGGATCTCAGTGGAAGATTGTATGCTCCTCGGAGGCCGGTAATAGTGGGTGAACCAACGAAGGTTTGGAATAGCAATTGGAAGAGGTATGGAAATAGTAACTACCAACCGAGAAACAAGAAAGCTAGGGTGGATGTAAAGCAGGCGATTGTGAAGGAGATTACTGAATTAGGGACTGTGGAAGCGTGGAAACAGGCATTAGGGAGAATGTCGAATGGGTAGTTATGGATGCTATGGGTGTGGGAAAACCGGTCACATAGCCAAAGAGTATCCGGAATTATATAGGTGTTGCAATTGTAATGAGTCGAGGCACTACAGCAAGGATTACAGGAAAGCTAAGCTAGGGAGCTCAAGAACAAGCGAAAAGGATGATAAGGGGGATGATGAAAAGCCCAAGGCCAGGGCAAGGGTTTTCCCCATAAACAAGAAATAGGCAAGGAAGGACCCGAATGTGGTGTCAGATACATTTCTTGTCAATGATGTTTATGCTTTTGCATTATTTGATAGTGGTGACAGCAGGAGTTTTGTATCTGCATCTTTCTATGCTACCCTAGGTATTCAAACTAGCAAAAAAGATTATGCTTTTGAAGTAAACATGGCTAATGATAAATCCATTAGAATAACCAGGGTGTTAGATGATTGCCACATAAAACTAGGAGGTCATTATTTTCCTGCGCAATTGTTTCCCATGACTTTAGGTGGTTTCAATGTCTACTGGGAATGGATTGGTTAGTTGCCCATGATGCCAAAATAATATGCCAGCAAAAGATAATCCGATTAGCAGCTCCTAATGGTAGTCTAGTTACAATTTATGGTGATAATGTGTGCAAAGTGCCAAGGGTCATTCCATGATTAAGGCAAAGAAATTTATGAGACGACAATGTGGGGCGTATCTAGCCTATGTCAAGGATGTAAAAGATAAAGCGAATGAGTTATCAGATGTACCAGTGGTGCGTGACTTTCCTAATGTATTCTCGAAGGATCTGCCAAGACTACCACCTAATAGAGAGATAGAATTTCAAATCGATCTACTTCTAGGAGCCCAACCCAATAACAAAGCACCACATCATCTAGCCCCATCCAAAATGAAAAAGCTCATGTCGCAACAGCAAGTACTTCTTGACAAGGTATTCATTAGGCCTAGCATATCTCCATAGGGTGCTCCGATGATGTTTGTTAGGAAGAAGGATGGTAGCATGAGGATGTGTATAAATTACAAATAATTCAATAAGCTAAACATGAAGAATCAATACCCTTTGTCCAGGATAAATGATTTGTTTGACCAGTTTCTAGGTGCAAGTTGATTTTCCAAGATAGATCTCAGATCCGGTTCTCATCAGCTGAAAGTAAGGATCAAGATATTCCAAAGACAGCTTTCCAAACACATTAGAACATTATGAGTTTCTAGGTATGTCATTCGGGCTAACCAATGCTCCTGCTGCATTTATGGACTTAATAATTATGTGTGTCGACTGATGTTGGACAGATCAGTAATAGTTTTCATCAATGATATCTTAATCTACTCAAAGAACGAAGGAGACCATGCTTCTCATATCAAGGAGGTGTTAGAAACATTACAAAAGAAGAAATTGTATGTAAAGTTCTTAAAATGTACATTTTGGCTGCATGAGGTGCAGTTCTTAGGGCACATTATAAATTCGAATGGGATTATTGTTGATCCAACAAAAGTTCAAGCAGTCACGCAATGGAAGTCTTCAAAGCCACTATTTGAAATCAGTATTTTCTTGGGATTGGTGGGTTATTATAGAAGGTTCATAAAGGACTTCTCAAAGATAGCCTCCCTATAACAAAGTTAATAAGAAAGAACATGGTGTTCGACTGGAGAAAGGATCAAGAGGATGCATTTCAAGAATTGAAGGATAGATTAACCAAGGCACCAGTACTAATCTTACCAGAAGGAGATGAATACCTAGCGGTACAGTTTGATGCCTCTTACTATGGGTTAGGCTATGTATTGATACAAAGAGGAAATGTTATAGCTTACACGTCTAGACAGTTGAAGGACACGAAGGTCAATTACCATGTTCATGATTTGGAACTAGTAGCATTGGTGTTCGCCTTGAAGATATGGAGACATTATTAGTATGGCACTAAGTGCACTATATTCACCGACCACAAAAGTCTAAAATATTTTTTTGAGTAGAAAGATCTGAACATGAGACAGAGAAAATGGTTGAAGCTAAAAAGGATTATGATTGTGAAGTTCATTACCACCTGGGTAAGGCTAATATGGTAGCCGATGCCCTGAGTCGAAAAGAAGGATATGAACCATTTTGAGTGAAGGCATGTCAACTGGTAATGACCCTAGATATTATGAGATTAATAAGTGAAGCTCAAGTGGAAGCCTAGAAGGAACCCAAATTAAGAAAGAAAGGATGGTGGGAAAAGTCAATGATCTAGTTGATAACACGTTGAGTGTAAAGACCATTTATGGCAAGATATGGGTTCTGAGGTATGGGAATTTGCAGAGATAAAATTTTAATTGATGCACACAAGACTCGCTAGTCAATGCACCCAGGAGCAAATAAGATGTACCATGATTTGAAGAAAGATTATTGGTGGCCCGAGATGAAAAGAGAGGTAGTTGTGTATGCAAATAAATACCTAACATGCCTCAGTGAAGGCCTAGAACCAAAGGCCTTATGGGTAGGTTCAATCGTTGGAAGTGCCAGAATAGAAGTAGGAGCATATTACCATGGAGTTTTTTATTAAGTTACCACATACAGCCAAGGCCAACTATTCAAATTGGGTAATAGTAGACAAATTGACCAAGAGTGCTCATTTCTTACCTATCAAGGAAGCAATTAGTTTAGAGAAGCTCGTGGAGTTGTTCATCAAAGAGATAGTCACATGGCATGTTATGCCTGTAGCAATTGTTTCAAATAGAGAGATGTGGTTTACATCTAAATTCTAGAGGAGGTTTAACGAAGAGATAGGACAAGGTTGCATATCAGTACGACATACCACTGGTAGACCAATAGGCAATCCATGAGAATAATATAGAAACTAGAAGACATGCTACGAGCCTAAGTTATGGACTTGGTGGTAATTGAGATAGTCATCTACCATTAGTAGAATTTTATTACAACAATAGCTACCATGCTAGTATCAAAATGCCTTCATATGAAATGTTGTACGGGAGACGATGCATATCTCTAGTTTCCTGGCAGGATATCGGAAAAAAGTAGTTGGGAATGTTAGAAGTTGTGAAAGCCATGACTAAAAAGCTAGAGAAGATTAGAGCTTATATGAAAGCTATAAAGGATATACAAAAGTCATATGCACACAAGAGAAGGAAACCAATATAATTCAAGGTGGGTGACAAGGGAATGTTAAAGGTGTCACCATGGAAAGGAATTATCCAGTTCAGGAAGATGGGAAATTAAGTCCCAGTTTATGGACCATTAAGATATTGGCGCGAGTTGGAGATGTAGCTTATAAGCTAGACCTTCCCAAAGAGTTAAGTCGGATTCATCTAACCTTTCATGTGACACATCTACAAAAGTGTTTGGTCGATGATGAGGAGGGATGTGTCTCTCGATGATATTGAAGTGGATGAAAAGTTGAGTTATGTGGAGCAGCCAGTCGCTATTTTAGACTATAAAGTGAAGCAATTAAGAAACAAAGTGATCAAGCAAGTAAGATACAATGGGAACTCAAAGGGGGCAGGATGCCACTTAGGAATCCAAGGAAGATATAAGAGAGCAATACCCCAATCTTTTTTATGACTAGGCAGGTTTCAAAGGAAACCCAAAATAAAAGGGGAAGACTTGTAACACCCTGAAAAATCAAGACGAGCAATTAAAATAATGATGAGCTTGGTAAATGGGTTATTTAATAAAATAAGTGAAAAGGGGGATTGTGGACCAACATAATTGTTGGACCAAAAGAACCAATGAGCCAAGATCAGAAAATCTCTAAGTCCCACATGGTATCACAACAACTGCTGAAAGCCTCATCAGCAGTTTGACAAGTGCTGAATACTTCAACAGCTGAAGATCAAGTGCTGAAGACTTCAACAGCTGACGAACTAAAGTGCTGAAGTACACAGCTAAAGACACAAGTGCTGAAGCTGAAAGGACCAAAGTACTGAAGTACAACAGCTGAAGAGTTTACAAGTGCTGAAGATCAACAACTGACGTACAAAGTCTGAAGACAAAGACTGAAGACATCAGCTGATGATATCTACTGAAGTCATCAGCTGATGAAACACCTGAAGGTCAAAGTCTGAAGATCAAGTACTGAAGCCTCAGTAGTTGTCACAACTGCTGAAGAGTACTTCTTCAGTAGTTGTGATATCAGTAGTTTTATATTTCTAGTTTCAGTAGTTTTATGTTTCAGTAGTTTTGTAAAACGACTGAAGAGCTAGTTCTTCAGTCGTTGTAGTTTCAGTAGTTCTAATCAGTAGTTTTATATTCTGTACTTAACACTCTGATATGTTCTCAGTAGTTGTGAACATTTCAGTAGTTTGTTAAGAGTTAGTTATTTTTGTATTAGATCTGCCAGTTGTCACTTTCCGTGATAACAGCAGTGATTGTTGCACTCTATATAAGGAGTGACAACCTGTTGTAATATTTGGATGAATGAATGATGTATTAATGATTTGATTAGAAACATTCCATATCTATAAACATTCCTTGAATCAGAAATATATTCTCTCGCTATAACCGTATGTGCTCTTAATGCATACAAGCATCGCTTCTTGCTACAATTTGTCTAATTCCTGTTCGTATTCCGCTGCTTTGAACCCTAATACATCAAACTTGTGATCGCTGACCCTGTCAAATGGTATCAGAGCAGGTTAATCATTGATCGATCTAATAATTGATCATTGAAACTGCTATTCAAGATCTAAGTTTGATTGAATTAGCTTTTGTTTTGCAAGAAACGGTTATAGAGATTGAATTTTCTGTATTTCTGGTCATTCATCCTGAGATCTTTTCTTGGTTTTCATTGAGTTTGTTGTGGTCTGTCTAAAACTTTTAAAAGCTTGAATTAAATTGTTTTTTTGAACTGAAAATGACCACTCCCTCCAATGATCCTCACAATACTGGTTCCTCAACCAAGCCACCAATGCTGGTTAGGAATGAGTATAACATATGGCAAAGACGATGCTCCATCACATGTCTGTTAACAGCGCAGGTTGTTGGACATCAGTGGTACATGGTCCACACAAGCCTATGGTGAATAACCCGAAACCAATCAAATGGTTCCGAAGAAGAGGGAGCAACTCAGATGAGGATAAGAGTTGCTTGAAATTGATGCAAAAGCCCATGGAATTCTGGCCATGGCACTGCCAAATGAAATCTATTTTGGGCTAATGCATCATGAAACTGCCCATGACCTCTGGAATGCCTTGAAAGAACAATTTGGAGGAACAGATGAGGTCTTGGCAATAATAGAGAAATTCTTGCCCAACATATGAGACATTCTCTCATAGAAAGGGTGAGACACTGACTCAACAATATGAGCGGTTCTCTTGTTTGATCTCTGAACTAAAAATGGTCAAACTTGAGTACACAATATTCAGATGAATAACAGATTTCTTAGATCACTGCCTGAGAGATGGGACACATATACTATTATCCTACGCTCCAGTGCAAGTTTGGACAAACTATCTCTCACCCAACTCCATGGGAAACTGCTCACGTTTGAGAGAGAGATAGAACAGAAGAGAAAGTTGTCTTCATCTGGAAGCTCACTGAAGACTTTGTACCAGGCAACACTGCCTTGGTGGGTCATGAGTCAGAATACGCTTCATCTGAATGCCAGTATGATGAGCATATTAATTTCTCTTCAAGCACTTCTGATTCTGCATTTGTGAGTGTTGATGGTCAGTTTACTAGGTGTAATAATGACAATCTATGCTTCATTATGGATGATCTCAAGGACTGCTGATGATGACTTAGAGGAGATGGATATTTTGAGCCAAATGGCCCTAATAAATATCAGATCTCAGAAGTTCTATAAAAGAACTGGAAGAAAATTCCCAGGACTCTCTGGCAAAACCAAAGTTGGTTTTGACAAGAGCAAGTTGAGGTGTCACAAATGCCAAAGGCTTGGACACTTTGCAAGAGAGTGTAGATCAACTGGATCTAACTCCACTGCACCCTTTGTGACTTTTCCTGGCAATAGTCAACAACACAGAGGGCAACATCCTGTCACTTCTAGTCATCATCCTCAACAACAATCTCCGGCATATTTTGTTCCTCAGGGTCAAATGCCATATCCGTACCCTTGTTATTACATGCCACAGTCAAATCAAGTTCAAGTTCCTATGGCACCACAACCTCATGCACTACCAGAACCTCAGCCATCCCAATCTCATCAACAAAATCAACCTCAACAACACAGCTTCTTCACCCCAGGAGTTGTTGACTGGAGCAGTATACCAGATGACATGTCTGGTCATGACCAACTGTTTTCAGGTGTTGGTCAACATGGTGGTGACAGTCCTTTTGGGAATCTAGCTCTTATGGCTTTGGAGTCTGCTGATACTTCATTTTCTAATGCCTCTACACCTCAGGTATCACAGGTATCCTCTGAGGCAAAAGCCAAATTATGTTCTGAACCATGCATAGCAGCATTTGCTTCCATTAGAGAAGCAAATGTAGCTCTAATTAATAAGAACATTGAGCTAGAACAAATAATTTCCAAAAACAAAGCTGAGTTTGAGTCTGTGCTTAAAGATAATAATGATGAGATTTAAAACTGAATTGCCAGATAATTGATGATAAGGCTAGAGAAGAGGTACTTCTAGAGAAGTACAAAGATCTCAAAGAAACCCTTGCAGTTACCCAGGTAGAGTGTGATAGATGGGTACAATCATGCAAAGGTATTGAAATGCTTCTTAGTAAGCAATCTGCTTCAAATGTGAAGTTTGGAATTGGTTACAACACACTGCTCCACCTACAGATTTTACCCCAAGAGCAGAGGAAGAATCTGATGGTGAGAGTGATAACCAATCCATCACATCATGTGATCTACCTTCTGATACAGCACAATCAGAAGTAGCAGCGGCATCAAGCCCTCTTTGAACCTATCAGCTAATGTTGATGGTTCAAGCTGACACTCACATGATTAATGAGTTGATCAACTCAGGAGTTAATTCTGAAGGTCCTGAAAGGACTAGAGAGCTGGATTTAACACCTGAAGTTCAAACTTCAACTGCTGTCAGTACTGAAGAGAAGAAAACTGCCAGTAGAAAGAGTTGAAGAATACTAAAGAGGCAGTCAAGAAGCAAACAATGCTTCAAAGCATTGAAGAACAAGTCTTCAGTTGCTTCACCCTCTTTAGTTGATGATCAACCTAAGATGAAGAAGAAACCATGTGAAGTATGTGGTTTGTTCAATCATCTTACAGATGATGTTGGTACAAAAGAGGTTCCAAACTCAAACAAAAAGAAGAAATTAATGAGAAAATGGTAAAATGAAAACTGAGTTTGAGACCACATTTGTATCAGAACATCAAATCCTGTAACCCTTAAGTCCTAAAGAAATCCAAAAAGGAAGGGGTTAAACAGGTGACAGCTGAGAATGCTCAGAAGAAGAAGGTGCAACATAGGAACCTATCAAACTCCACTGGCAATATGTCTGATGAGCTGAAAGCTTTATCACAAAATCAGACACAGCTGGTTATGATGGTTCAACATCTGGGGTAGAGTTAACCAACTAGATGCTCCTATGTTGAAACCACAGAAAAGGAGGTCCAAGCCAAAGGACTCCTCTTCTACACCATCTTCTTCCTCTCAGGCTGTTGTTTCAGATAAGCCTGTTAGTTTACCATCTATTGATGAGACCAGGCCCAAAACCAAAAGGTTTGGGTCTCTAAAACTAACTGATTGTTTATTATTGCAGGGTTCTTCAACATGCCAAAGTAGCATCTGGTATGTAGACAGTGGGGGATCTATGCACATGACTGGGAATAGCTCTCTTCTTCATGACTACTCTCAAGGAAAGAAGGGATTTGTTTCTTTTGGCAATGATGCTAGGGGTTACATCATTGGTAAGGGTTTTGTCTCTAATGGAGAAATCAAATTTGATGATGTTAATCATGTGGAAAATCTCAAGTACAATCTCTTGAGTGTCAGTCAAATGTGTGATAAAGGCCATGTTGCTCTTTTCACCAGTCAAAACTGTAGGATTCTGACATCCAAAGTTTTGCACTTGATTGATAAGGTGTTGGATGATCACACTCTCCTGAGAGCCAACAGGACAGGAAGAGTGTATGCCTTAGATCTTTCCAAGAAAATAGATCTCAAAGGCAATCCTTGCCTATTTTCCAAAGCCTCTTCTCAAGAATCTAAACTGTGGCACAGAAGGCTTGGTCATGTTAATCTCAAAAACATGAATCAGCTTACCCACAATAGTTTAGTCAGAGGCTTACCAATAAAGGAGTTCCACTGTGATGAAACCTGCACTGCTTGTTTAAAAGGAAAACAGCACAAAGTCTCATTCCCTCCTATTGAAGTGCCTAAGTCCACTGCCTGCTTGCAATTACTGCATATGGATCTATTTGGTCCTGTGAGAGTAATGAGCATGGCAAAGAAGAAATACTGTCTGGTAATTGTGGATGATTACTCCAGATTTGTATGGACTTTCTTTCTACATTCAAAGGATGAGGCTGCTCAGAAGATTATTCACTTTGTGCTGTATATTGAGAAGCAGTATTCCCTTCCAGTAAAGTGTATTAGGAGTGACAATGGAACTGATTCAGAAATCATACACTTGATGACTTCTATCTTTCAAAGGGAATCAAAAGGCAGTTTAGCATTCCAAGGACTCCAGAACAAAATGGAGTAGTAGAGAGAAAGAACAGGACCCTCATTGAAGCTGCAAGGTCCATGCTGGCTGACTCTGGTTTGCCACTGACCTTTGGGCTGAAGCTGTTAACACAGCTTGCTATGTGCAAAATAGAGTTTTAGTAAATCAGAGGATGATGAAGACTCCATATGAAGTCCTCCATCATTTGGCTCCTCTAATTTCATTTTTCAAAGCATTGGGTGTCCCTGTTTTATTCTCAACACCAAGATCAACTCCATAAATTTGATCCTAAGGTGGATGCAGGGTATTTTGTTGGTTATTCATCTACTTGCAAGGCATACAGAGTCTTCAACTGCAGAACAAAGATGGTTGAAGAAACTCTACATGTTAAGTTCAATGAATCTACAAAGGACAAGATTCCACAAAGCCCTGTGTTGATTTGGACATACTGCAATATGTTCCTTATCAAACTCCTGATGTTGCTCCTGTCAACAGTTCACCACCTGGTGGTACTGCTGATGATGATGATGATTGAGTATCACCTCTTCAGGTTTAGTGATCAGCTGCCTGATTCAACTAGACCTAATGTTCCTGCAGCTCCAGTAGCACCATCCACAACAATGCTGATGAGATCTCTTCGAATTCAACTTCCTTTGAATTACCATCCACTGATTGGTTTCAAGGAAATGATTCACCATCACCATCTATTACTGTTGAGCCTGCTACAAACACCTGCACAGATCTCATTGTGTATCAAGATCTGAAGAATCACCCTATGTCTCAAATCATTGGTGATATCACTGCTGGAGTATCAACAAGAAGTCAATTGTCAAATTTCTGCTTCTATGCTCTCTTCATCAGTCAGCAAGAGCCAAAGAATTATCACATGCTTTAAAGGACAATGGATGGGTTGATGCCATGCAGCTTGAGCTTCTTCGGTTCAAGAAACAGCAAGTGTGGGAACTGGTTCCTCTACCTCCAGGTAAGTGTGCAATAGGCACTAAATGGGTGTTTAGGAACAAAACTGATGAAAATGGGCTTATTGTTAAGAACAAGGCCAGACTGGTTGTTCAGGGGTTTGCACAAGAAGAAGGTATTGATTATGATGAAACCTTTGCCCCTATAGCCAGACTGGAAGCAATTCGATTGTTTTTAGCTTATGCTGCCTATCAAAACCTTAAAGTTTTTCAAATGGATGTCAAAAGTGCATTTTTGTATGGAAAAATTAAAGAAGAGGTTTATGTATGTCAACCTCCAGGCTTTGAGGACAATAAACATCCTAATGGGTGTATAAGCTTGATAAGGCTCTTTATGGGTTAAAACAAGCTCCTAGAGCCTGGTATGAGACATTATCAACTTTCTTCTGGAAAACAATTTCACTAGAGGCTCCATAGATAAGACTTTATTCATTAAGAAAGCTGGGCAGCATAATCTACTTGTTCAAATTTATGTAGATGATATCATTTTTGCATCCTCTGATCCAAAGTTGTGTGATGCCTTTACAAAGTAGATGCAACAGAAGTTTGAAATGAGTGCCATGGGAGAATTACAGTTCTTTCTGGGGTTGCAAATCAAACAAAAGGCTGATGGAATTTTCATTCATCAGTCCAAATACACAAAAGATCTTTTGCAAAAGTTTGATTTACAAAACTGTAAGCCCTGTTCTACCCCCATGTGCAGCACCACACAACTGGATACAGATCAGAAAGGTAAAGTGGTTGATGAAACACTTTACAGATGTATGATTGGGTCCTTGATGTATTTAACAGCTTCTAGACCAGATATTATGTTTGCTACATGTGTTTGTGCTAGATTTCAGGCTGCACCTAAAGAGTCTCTGATTGCAGTCAATAGGATCTTTAGATATCTGCAAGTTGTACATCTCAGGTACTCTGGCTTCAAAACCAACTTCTGGATTATGGCATTACAGAGACTAAGACTCCATTGCTAATGGATAGTGCTTCAGCTCTTTGCATTGTCAAAATCCAATCCAGCACTCTAGGACAAACATATAGAGATCAGACATCATTTTATAAGGGATTGTTGAAAAAGGTCTGGTTGATCCTAAGTTTGTGCCTAGTGCTGATGAGCTTGCAGACATTTTACTAAGCCTTTGGATAGTTCAACTTTCCAAAACCTGGTGTTAAGGCTTGGTATGCTGCAGCTAGAATAAGTGACAAATACTGATGATCTTAGTAATAAGTACTGATGATCATTAGTAACTATGTCACATATAAGTACTGATGAGCTCTTTTACCCTCAGCAGTTTTTATAACTACTGAAGGCTAAATGTCTCACAAGTACTGAAGTACTTCATCTGTTCTAAACTACTGATGTAGTTACAACTACTGATGTAGTTACAACTACTGATGCAGCTACAACTACTGCAATCAGTAAAAATAGATAGTACTGATGTCCTATGAAACAACTGAAATCAGCCAAAAAGGCTGATGAATGTGTTGAGGATAGTATGAAACAGCTGACAAGCTAAGAATTGACGAAAACAGCTGAAGAGAACTTTCTCTCAGTCGTTTCTACAACTGCTGTTTCATTCTAAACAACTGAAGCAAAACCATGTCTTCAGTAGTTTTATAACTACTGATGACTAATACCAAGTCTTCAGTTGTTTACAACAGCTGATGACAAAACCACTGTCCTCAGTAGTTTCATAACTACTGATGACAAACACCAAGTCCTCAGTTGTTTCAATCATCTGAAGTCAAAACCACGGCTTCAGTAGTTTTCTAACTTCTGATGCCTAACACCACGACTTCAGCTGTTTCAACGTCTGAAAGGATAATACCATGTCAATGGTCGTTTAAAACTACTGATGACTAACACCACATCCTTCAGTCGTTTTCTACCCGTACCCTATAAATACCCCTGACCTAATCCTTCATTGCTTCATCTTCTTCAAACCTAACGTTCCTCTCCAAAACTTCCCTCTTCTCAATGGCGTCCATGCAAATTAAACCGCGACACAACTGTGTTGCCTACCTCACTAAATCGCCTATCTGGACTAAGTTCGATACTGCTATCGATCTTATGGTTCAGTCCCAATACAAAATGGCATTTCTTCTGAATCCCATACTACATGCCGAATCCCTTCACCAATTTTGGATGAACGTTACTATTACCACTGGGGAGAACAACACACCATCTCTCCAGTCGGTCGTAAACAACAAAGAAGTAGTCATCACTCCTGCAAAATCCGCAAAATCTTCATCTGAATGATGCTAGTTCTCCTGCTGGATATCGAAGGGCACCACAAATCTATCCTTTGCCCAACATGGATATCAAGGCGATCTCAGTGCCTCCACTATCCTGAAGAAACACTTTAATGACGCTGAGCGCCTAATTTTTCACATGGTGAATGTATGTTTGGCTCCTAAGACGTCGTCTTGGGATCAATGTCGACAAAATGGCAGCAGGTAATGTATTCTATTCTTGAGCAACAACCGCTAAACTTTTCAAAAATAATTTTCAGAGCTCAAGGATATGGCTCAAAAACTAACTGCCAACCGTTGGATACTATATCCACGTTCATAATGGCCATCATTACAAACCAGCTTAATGCTAAGGGACTTGTTGGCTTGGGAGTCCCTGCTACGGCTGTTCTGCCGGAAGTATACTCCCGGCACAACTCTGACCAGACACTAAAATGGCTGCCAAGCTGCGAAAACCCACGCAGCTGGAACCCACAGCCACCACCTCCAAATCAAAAGTCCCCATCAAACCCACCAAAAAGAAACCCAAAACGGCTACTCAGGGAATTGAGTCCCCTGAGGATGCCCCTGCAACACAAACGCAGGATATATCCACTAGTCCAAACCCCTAGTGGATACAATGACTCTCCAGCCATAGCCGCTCAGGCTTCCTCTCAACAGGAGCCTGCAAGCAACACAAGGGGTACCTACATATCTGGGATCTTCCTCACTTGAGGGGATTGCCATTGAAGCGCACCAACCTCCCCAGGTGCACACTGCTTCTATCCCTTCAC
This sequence comes from Flaveria trinervia, assembly GCA_025506515.1. Classification (NCBI taxonomy): domain Eukaryota; kingdom Viridiplantae; phylum Streptophyta; class Magnoliopsida; order Asterales; family Asteraceae; genus Flaveria; species Flaveria trinervia. Next base: position 26,631,718 of record CM046457.1, read on the forward strand.
CCCAAACAACCGCCCCTCACAGCCCAACTTTAATAGTTGCACAAGTGCTACTCAACTGCACTCCTCACCCCCTCCCCAGAAACCACTTACTACTGGGACAACCTCTACAATTGAGGGGGAGGAACACAGTGCACTTGAGAACCCACAGCACAGGGGTTTACCACTTCTATCTCCTGGTGTAGACAAGGAGCTTAGAATATCTAGTGAGGCTGCCACCTCCTCTGACTCAGCACATGATTAGAATGAGGCTGGTACTATTGCTAAGACCTCACTAGAGGCAACAGCTGATGATGGACACTGTCCTGAGGCTGGAAGTCCCCAGTACCAAGAACAAGGGGCACATGCATCAACTGGTCTACACCCAGTGCATGTAAATCCTGCTCTAAGCAGGAGGTCAGATGATTCAGCTTCGGCTGATGATGACTTGGGCTTTTTTTACGATGTTCTTGCCCAGAACACAATCCTTGAGAGAAAGTCAGTAGGCTGCAAAACCTACTTGATCAACTCTCACAAGGAGAAAGACCATCTGCCTCTACCCACCCACAGATGGGACCTTCACTTGAAGGTTCCCCAAACACTGAGCCACTCCAAACTCAACCACCTGCCTCTGCTTCAGGCCCTATTTCTCAGGAACAGAACCCTCCTGAGCAAATAGGTGTTGTACTTCAAAATTCCCTCCCTCTCATCACACCCATAATCACTGATATTGTGACTAAAGCCATTGATGAGAGGCTTTCCTCAACTTTACAGCCTTGATTGATGCTGCTGTACAAAAGACTCTTTCTGCGGTACAAACCCCTTCCTCCAATGCATCCAAAAAGGGGGATAGTACTGCAGTGAAAGAAAAGAAGAAAAGAACAGAGGAAAAGAAGGAAGAGAAGCAAGCCCAAGAGGAGGAGAAAGAAAAGCAACCTTTGCTCACTTACAAGCGAAAGAAAAGTGCTGATGATCATACTGCTGAAGACAAATCCTTGGAGGAGCTGGTAAAAGAAGCTGACACTACACACAGCCGATCCATGGATAAAATAATTGAACAACTCTTCAGGCAGGGGTTTGACACAGCCACACTGGATAGTGAGATCAGAAGGTTGGAAGTGCAAGAGATACAAACGATGGGCAGGGTATGATGCTCTGGAAAAAGAGAGATTGGAAATAATGATCCGCTTTATTGCAAAATACTTAGGAAGATCGTTAATGGAGATTCGCGCATGGACCAGGGACAGCACTCTGGCTATAGCCACCAGAATTTGTCTGTCTGAGCAATTCAACAAAGGGATTATTGTGGAAGCCTTGATGAGGCTGGGGCTGGTAAAAAGTTAGAGATGGCTAAACTCACAAAGGCGAAACTAACTACAAAGATGCTGGATCAACCTTCCCTTCCACCCACTCAAACAGAGCCTATCCCTCAAATCTCTCAACCAATCTCTAAGCCAAAATCCAAACATCTCCATTCCCCAAAACCAATTCCTTCACCAACTCAACCATCATCCAGTGATGCACCCAGAAGGAGGAGAAGGGTGCTGAGGATGGAAGAAGAAGAAGAGGAGGAGGATGAAGATGATAGTCCGCCACTCTCTGATGTTCTAAAGCTACCAAAACCCCGAAGTCAACCCATGATCACACCTGACTCTCAAAGGGAAATGGTCAGAGTCAAGATAGAAGAAGAAGAACAGCAGAAACAGCACGATGAGCAACTGTTGAAGATGGTTGACAAGGAATTTCCTCAGTCATCATCTATTCAAGCCATGAAAGGGCATGCTCAAAGGCTGTACACTCTCAGGCACACTTTTCAGTATCAGAAGGAGAGTGAGAGTATGGCCAGACCCCAGGGTGAGTTCTAGAATCCATAAAAGAACTATTCCACACAGATACAATGGCCAGGTATGAAAAACAATAGATTCTACCATCATGTTGGCCATTGTAGTCTCACCTTGGGAAATCATTGATGAATTCAAGAAAGCTCACCAAGCAAAGAAGACCCCTCAAGCTTTACTAGAAAACAAGATGATTAAGAAGGGGTTGTTATATAAAAAGCTTGAAGACATCCAGAAGAATGAGCTCCAGTTACTCCTTGAAGGCAACCATCCTGATGAATTTGTATATAGGGAGGTAACTACGGTGGAGCTAAAAAATGGAAGGACCATGAAGTACTTATCAGAGTACTATGGTCCAGAGTTCTTCTTCGAAGGGGGAGTGGAAGAACTCTCTCAGGAGGAACAAGTTGTTCTCCTTGAGGCCTATGTTCGAGAGTCATACAGACTCATTATGGGGAAGTAAATCTCATGAATGGGATAACAACTCTGTGTCCAGTTCCCCAAAACAGAGTTCCCATTCATACTCTGCCAAACAAATATCTGAGATTTCTTCCCAGGCCGGAGCTTACATGGGTCATCTTCTCTACTGATCAAGAAGGAAAAAGACCAACATTTTGCCAACAATAAGTGGGATAATAAATAATTTAGAGGTTTTGGCTGCATTGGTTCAGGGGGAGTTTGTTGGACCAAAAGAACCAATGAGCCAAGATCAAAAAATCTCTAAGTCCCACATGGTATCACAACAACTGCTGAAAGCCTCATCAGCAGTTTGACAAGTGCTGAAGACTTCAACAGCTGAAGATCAAGTGCTGAAGACTTCAACAGCTGACGAACTAAAGTGCTGAAGTACAACAGCTGAAGAACACAAGTGCTGAAGCTGAAAGACCAAAGTACTGAAGTACAACAGCTGAAGAGTTTACAAGTGCTGAAGATCAACAACTGACGTACAAAGTCTGAAGACAAAGACTGAAGACATCAGCTGATGATATCTACTGAAGTCATCAGCTAATGAAACACCTGAAGGTTAAAGTCTGAAGATCAAGTACTGAAGCCTCAGTAGTTTGTCACAACTGCTGAAGAGTACTTCTTCAGTAGTTGTGATATCAGTAGTTTTATATTTCTAGTTTCAGTAGTTTTATGTTTCAGTAGTTTTGTAAAACGACTGAAGAGCTAGTTCTTCAGTCGTTGTAGTTTAAGTAGTTTCTAATCAGTAGTTTTATATTCTGTACTTAACACTCTGATATGTTCTCAGTAGTTGTGAACATTTCAGTAGTTTGTTAAGAGTTAGTTATTTTTGTATTAGATCTGCCAGTTGTCACTTTCCGTGATAACAGCAGTGATTGTTGCACTCTATATAAGGAGTGACAACCTATTGTAATATTTGGATGAATGAATGAATGTATTAAATGATTTGATTAGAAACATTCCATATCTATAAACATTCCTTGAATCAGAAATATATTCTCTCGCTATAACCGTATGTGCTCTTAATGCATACAAGCATCGACTTCTTGCTACAATTTGTCTAATTCTTGTTCGTATTCCGCTGCTTTGAACCCTAATACATCAAACTTGTGATCGCTGATCCTGTCAATAATTATATGGGCTTAATTGATAAATGGGTTTAAGGCCCATAACCACTCCTTAAGCAACCATAATTAGATAATATCTCCTCATTTCATTCAAATCCCTAACAAGTTAGAGAAAGAAAATAGTGATAGAAAATTACGGAAATTTGAAGATTTAGAGTTTTGTTGATTATAGGATTGAAAAGCTGGTGTTGGGCATAAAAGCAACAAGAAAAGAGCAAGAAATTCAGGTAAGAATCACCATCTAAACATCTCTGTAGATCTGGGTTAGATTCTTGAGTTTTGGGTTTTTGGGGTTTTTGAGAAAGATTTAAAAAAGATCATATTTTTACATATAAAATGATGTAAAAAAGCTTAGATATAGTTTCATGGATGAAAACTAAGGGTTTGGACGTAAAAAGTATAGATTTTGGTTTAAAAATGAAGACTTTTGATGAAAAACAAGTTGAAAACCTCGTCCATCGAAACCACAGTTTCATCATGCGAAACTGCGTGAGAAACTAGCTGCAAACGAAAGATGGGCGGAGGTCTCGTGCGGAATTGCAAGAGAAACTAGCTGCGAAACTAGTTGTATTGCATAGAAAATGATAGATTCATGTGGTAATTTCCATGCATATTAGGCGACTTATTTATTGAACTAAATTCCTCTTAGACGGATGGCAATCTACTCATTAGGTTAATTCTAGACCCCTATTTCATACATGTTTTAAACGTTTTGGGCTGATATGCATACCAAATGACCAGTTCTTTTAAAGCAAAGTTTTATACACTATCTTATAAGGGAAATGGGGTTTTCTAAAGAATTCATATCATGTTTTTCTGTAAGGCCCCATTCCTAAGACGCTTATAGCTGGTCAATCATCACATATAAAACATATATTTGTATTAACATACTAAAAACATGCAGCGGAAATATTTAAACATCCATTTCATTTCATTATAATAGCTTTCAAAAAATAATACATCGTCATCAGATTACAAGATTATTGTTGCATTACATCACAAAAACATTATGAAATTGAATGTCATCCAAAACGAGCCAAGTAGCCGCCCCGTGCCATCCTCAGCCACTATAACCTGCCAACTAGAAACACATAAAAGTCAATGTTGCTGAGTGAGTTCTACTTTTAAAATAAAACATACTTTATTTTCTGTTTAAAACCGTTCTTTTCATTCGTACATGATCACACATCATATGCACACAAAGATAATATCATTATTATCTTCATCATTTGTTCGTTAACATTCGTTCATTCATCGTACGTCATTACCATTCACTTTCGTTTACTTTCATTCACTTTCGTTACTTTCAATGACATGTACAATACCCCGAACATTGTGCACGAAGCTGGTTACTAGGCCTGAGGTCTTTCATAGACCCCGAACATTGTGCACGAAGCTGACTCCAGTACCTAGGGTAAGTACATTCACCACTTATCTTTTCTCTTTCAATTCCGGATCAATACCATATGCTACACCCCGAACATTGTGCACGAAGCTGGTTACTAGGCCTGAGGTATTTCATAGACCTCGAACATTGTGCACGAATCTGACTCCAGTACCTAGGGCAAGCGACAAGGATCCCATACATATGGTCAATCACAAGGATTAGACCCCAGTGTGCGTCCTTCCGGGGTAGCTACCCGCACAAAGTTGAGCTAACACACTTCATTAAGTGTGAACCTCCATACATTGCTTGCAAGACTTCTTACTTTCATTCATTCATTCATTAATGCATGCATTCATTCATTACGTTCCTCTTTTCATTATCTTCCACTTTAGGTTACATAATACTTTCATTCATTCATTAACATTTAACATAAAGCCATGGGAAAAATAACATACATAATTAGGAACATAAACATACATAAACATACAAGGCATCACCATACAAGGCACCTTCATTCATACATAGCAATCATCATACATACCATCATGCATAAGTAGCAATCATACGTCATCATTCGTGTCACATCATAAATCGCCCATCACATCACCAATTACTTCAAAAAGTCAACTTACATAACCCCTGGGAACCTCCCAAGTCAAAGCCTACACTTCACTTTTTCCCCAAAAATTAGAAAAACAATCTAAGTCTTTAGGCGCATGGGCACTATGCAGGCACATGAGCACTATGCAGACGCATGGCCTTTCAAACGCATGGGGAACACTTAGGCGCATAGGGAACTTTCAGGCGCATTGGCACTATTAGGGCGCATGGGCAACATGTTGGATCAAGAAAAAGGCTGGTGCAACCAAAACCAAATCACTTAGACAAATTTTTTGTGCTACTTACAAAAGGCTTCCGAAGCAATTGTGGAAGTTCTAAAGGAAAGTAGAGTTCTTCCGAAGACAAAGTAAAAGATCAACTTCCAAAGACAAACTCTACTTCCGAACTCAAAGTACTTACTTCCAAAGATCAAGTCTAAGAAGAAAAGATCAGAAGACAACCTCTAAACTATGAAGAAAAGAAGAAGTCCTCAAGTCTCGGAAGAAGTAGCCTCTTCCGAAGTATAAGTGGCTTCGGAAGTACTTGTTCTTTTGAAGCTATTTAACATTCGGAAGACACTGCTATGAACCAGTAGACATAAGTATGGTCTCTAACACTCCACTGCAGACCTCTGATACTGCATGGCATTTTCTCAAAGGGCCATGTAGTTGTCCATACTTTATTTCACTATTCACCTTTTTATGTTAGTACAAGTTACCAACTTTATTTGGTGACAAAAGGTAAGTCAGGGACATGTCCTGACTACCATATCTTAGATAAGACTTTATCTAAGATACTTAAACTATAGCTTTGTAGTATTTGCTTTAGTTAGAGGATTCCAGTTGGTATCAAAGTATATCCGGCTGTAGGTAGTATTATATATAGTTTCTCATTGTAACTCATAAGATGATGCTTGTAAGAGTCTTGTAATATTTTGAGTTGAGAAGCAATATATGCAAGTACCTTGAAAATTACTTCTTGTGTTTATTACTACTTATTATATTGTTATCAACTCTTAGATACTTTGCTTTCATCCGAGTATAGTTCAAGCGAGTTTGAGTGAAAAACCAAGTGTTTAGTGATAAAACCCGATCCTGCAATTGGTATCCAAGCTTTTTAGGCTCTTGATTGTAAGATCAAACCATCCAAATCAACCTATTTTTCACTCCTCCTTACAACTCTCTCAAAATGGCCCTTAACAAATCTGAAGTAGAGATGGGAACTATGACTGAAGCTCCCATAATTACTCCTGAAAAATTTAGGTCTTGGTGCAGACGAATGAAAGGCTTCATCAGATACCAAGACAACAAAATGTGGTATTCCATTGTAAATGGCGCGTATAAACCCAAGCTGGCAGCACCTGATGGAAATGGTGCCATGATAGAAAAGGCTGTTGAAGATTATTCTAATGAGGACCGGAAGAAGATGGACATTGATAGCAATGTAATGACTATTCTTATGACTGCAATACCCAACTCCATCATGGTGGAGTTTGAGCATTGCAAGTATGCCAAAGAGATGTTTGATGCACTTGCTCAAATGTATTCAAGTTCCAATGACTCCAAGAAGGACTCACTGAAGCAGCAGTTCGAGAACTTCACCTATATTGTTGGAGAGTCTCTCAGGCAGCAATATTTCAGGTACATGGATCTTATTTCTTCTCTTCAGTCTGTGAATATCACTCCTGAACTTAGAGACCTCACAAGAAAGTTCATGAGTGCTCTTCCAAATGAGTGGACTTTCTACTATGTCTCTATCAAGAGGACAGAGAACTTGAACACTCTCACTATGACTGAACTTTATGGCATTCTTGATGGATACCGTTTAGAGATGGAGAGTAAGAAAGGCCACCATATAAGCAGACCTCTGAGTCTTCCTGCTAGCAACGCCTTAATGGTTGCTGAAGGCTCCATACCCCCCCCCCCCCATAACCTCAGCAATACCTGACATAAAACTAGCAGCCATCCTACTCATCTGGACCTTACATCACTTTCCTTGAGACTCCAAGGTCTCAACAGGCTCAGCACAGTTCCTTTCAGGATAGCTGTGCCTTTGTCTCAGGAAGTGGACACTCTAGTGACTTTCAATATGGCTTTGATGATCTAGAGTGCTTCAGTCCAGATGTAGAGTATGTGGACATTGTCCAAGAGATGGCTCTTTTAACCTAGAGAGCAAAGAAGTTCTTCAAGAGAATTGGAAGGCAATTCCCTCAGAACCCAACTAACAGCAAGTTTGGGTTTGACAAAACCAAGGCCAAATGTTACAACAGTAACCAACTTGGTCTTTTTCAAGGGAATGCAAGGCTCCCAAATCAAATCCGAGAACCCCACAGGCCTCCACACATTCCTCTACATCAAAGCCCACTAGAAAGTCGACTGAGACAGCTACAATGGCTCAAGAAGTCGACTGGAGCTTTATGGTACAGGATGTGACTCCTGCTCAAGGACTCATGGCTGGAATAGATGATAACAAGGTATATGAACATCTATTTACTCCTGCCTATATTGCTAAGGTTAAATTATATCAAGATTACAGTATGGAAATTAAATCTGATATTGAGTCTTTAAATGTTTTGAAATCTGACTTTAAAAGGGTTGAATCTGACTACCAAAAGAAAATTGAGGAGCTGGAGAAAACTGTTTCCCTATTAAAACATGAACACACCAATTACAAGACTCAAATAAAGGATTTAATATCCAAATTGTCTGAGGCTCAAGCCCAGCTTGTCACTGCTGAGGATCAAGCCAGGAAGTATGCTATTTTTTAGCAGAACTTCCAAGATATTATTGCATCATCCTCCTACTCCAAAATCTGTTATCAAATTAAAAGAGGGTTAAGGACCAATGAAATTGCTCCACAACATTCTTATGAGTCCATAAGACAACCTAGATGTGGTACCGAAGAGCAAGAGGTCCCATCTGCTGACCCATCTTCACATGAGTTGAAGAATGATGCAATAATAAAGGCCAACACAGGGAAGGAAGAGGTAAATCAACCCACCACTCCCAGTGAAGATCAAATATTAACCACCAAAGCCAGAAGAAGCAGAGCTAAAGCTACCAGAAGAATTGCTTAAAAAGTGGCTGAGTCTAAGCTGATGATTGACCCAAAATAAAAGAGTGTATTCATTTCAGCAGGATTCCAAGTGGTAGGTACTTCTAATTCAGGAAAGGAGTGTACTACTAGCACTCCTATCCTACCAAAGAATCAAAAGTTGAAGGGAAAGGTTGCTGACAATGAGAAAAGGAATAAGAAACAGCAACCCACAAGCTCCCAAAAGACTAACATTACATGCATAATGTGTGGTCTGCAAAACGACATGGCTAAAGATTGTTACTACAATCCTGCTAGCACACATTATGCAAATAATGTTAGAAAGGAAGGAGTCAGGGAAGGTTTCTCATTTGGACCTTATCAGATGGTCCAAGTGATGAAAAAAGGAAAGCTAGTTTCTGAAGCTAGGTTGTCTTCGGAAGAAAATACTTCTTCGGAAGGGAAAATGGCTTTGGAAGCCAAAGGCTGTTAAAAATCTGAAGAAGAAGAAAGTTCCCTTGAAACCATCCCAGAAGAACACTGCTTCGGAAGAAAAGGTGGTGAAGGCTTTTTCCGAAAAGAAAGAAGTTTCAGAAGAATGCCATGCTGCAAAAGCTTCTACAAGCATATCTTCCATGATCAACAAAGCATGGATTGGAAGATCAAGAAAGATGCTACAGCCCAAGCCTCTTCTTCAAAGACATCCATTGAACCCCCATGCTTAACCTTTGGTTCAATTATGTCACTATCTTTGGAAGAGCCCAAGACCAACAAGGATTGGGTCTCCAATCAAAACTAATTATCTCATCTTGTGTGCAGGTACATCCATATGACAAGAATAACAATGTCTGGATTATGGATAGTGGATGCTCCAGGCACATGACAGGGAACAAATCTCTCCTTCAATAGTTTCAACATTATGATGGTGGTCCTATTCAATTTGGAGGTGAGACGGGAGGATATATTTATGGAAGAGGGAGTATATCCAACGAAAAGTTAAAAGTTGACAAAGTTAACTTTGTCAAACAGCTTGAACACAATCTGTTAAATGTTTCTCAGTTTTGTGATCAAAAGCAACAAATGCTTTTCACAGAACATGAGTGCATTATCCTCAAACTAGGGATGACAATTCCTCCAGAATTGGTGCTTCTTACATCTCTCAAGAAAGGGGATATGTACAAGTTGGATATGAACAATGCTTCCCCAATGGGTGAAGTATCATGCTTTGTTTCCAAAGCTGATAGTGATGAGTCAACACTTTGGCATAAATGTATGTGTTATGTAAATTTTAAGACAACGAATAAATTGGCTAAAAATAACTTGGTACATGGTTTGCCTAAAAAGGAATTTTTCTGCAAAGATAAATATGTTGCATGCCTGAAAAGGAAGCAACACATGGCTTCTCATAAATCCAAAAGTGTTAACTCCATCACTACTCCATTACACTTATTGCACATGGATCTTTTTGGTCCCAGAAGTATAATGAGCATTAGAAGGAAATCATACTGCCTTGTGATAGTTGATGATTTTACAAGATTTACATGGGTATTCTTTTTAAGAACTAAAGATGAAACTACTGAAACATTAAAATATTTTATTCTTAAAATAGAAAATCAAATTGATCACAATCTTAAGATTATTAGAAGTGATCGAGGGACTGAGTTTAAGAACTTCGTTCTTGACTCATTCTGTAACTCAAAAGGGATTGCCAGACAATACAGTGCTCCCAGAACTCCTCAACAAAATGGTGTTGCTGAGAGGAGGAACAGAACACTTATTTAGGTTGCTCGAACTATGTTAGCTGATTCCAAACTACCTCTAACATTCTGGGCAGAGGAAGTTAGCACTGCATGCTATGTGCAGAACAGAGTTCTTGTAGTTAAGCCACATGGAAAAACCCTTTATGAGTTATGGAACAAGAGGCCACCGTTCATTGGCTTTCTAAAGCCCTTTGGCAGCAGGTGTACGATACTTAACATAAAGGACAATTTGGAAAAATTTGCTAAAAAGTCGGATGATGCTATTTTTGTGGGATACTCGTCTAGCTCTAAAGCTTATAGAATATACAACATCAAGAATCAACAATTTGAGGAGTCATCTAATATAGTTGTTAATGAGCACACTCCTTGTGTTAGGGGGAATGGCCCTAATCATATTTTTGATTTAGAATTGTTTCCAAACTATTCTAAACCATCTTATGAGAATGTTTCAGTTGGAACAGGTGCTCAAAATGATGCTGATGCTGAAGCTGATCAACTGTTTGAGCTACCCAGACCTCTTCCAACTTCTTTAAGAGCTGCCACAAGTCAAGCTCCCACTATGACAAATCTGATAGTATAACTATATCAAGGAATAGTGAAGCTTCAACTAGTGAATCACTTGTTGATCCTCAAAACTCATCAGGTGATCCAGCATAACACCAAGCTAATGGAAGTAGCATTTTGAAGAACAAGCAACTGTTAATACTACTTCATAGCCAACAATTGATGATGTTTCTCATTCATTCAATCAGTCCCCAGTGAATGAGTTTGAAACAACAGTTGGACAAAGTGTTCATGTTCTTGAGCAAAATATGTCTAATTTAGATCTATCTTTGCAACTGGAAGTGATTTCTCATTTAAGGATTCATAACACTCATCTAGCCGAGAACATCATAAAGGATGTCTCTGAAGGTGTGGGAACAAGAAGGCAGACTCATCATGGGAATGTTTTCTTGTACTCATGCTTCTTATCCCAGATGGAACCCAAGAAGGTGGAAGATGCCTTGAAAGATAGTAGCTGGGTTGAATCGATGCAAGAGGAGCTGCTTCAATTCAAGAGACAAAAGGTTTGTAACCTATGTCCGCTACCATCTGGTCAAGTACCTATAGGCACTAAATGGGTTCTCAGGAACAAGAGAGATGATAAAGGCTTGATTATCAAGAACAAGGCAAGACTGGTAGTTCAAGGATACACTCAAGAGGAATGAATTGATTATACTGATGTTTTTGCACCTGTTGCAAGACTTGAGGCAGCTAGGATCTTCCTTGCTTATGCTGCATCCAAGAATTTTACTGTCTACCAGCTTGATGTCAAGTGTGCCTTTCTATATGGGGATATAGATAGGGAAGTGTATGTGTGCCAGCCTCTAGGATTTGAAGACCCGCAACATCCCAACTATGTGTACAAATTGGATAAAGCTCTATATGAGCTGCACCAAGCACCTAGGCTGTGGTATGAGCCTTTGTCTTAGTTTCTTCTGAAGAATGGTTACACTAGAGGAACCATTGACAAGACTCTCTTCATAAGAGGTCTGGTAAGGATATTTGGCTTGTTCAAGTCTATGTTGATGACATCATTTTTGGTTCTTCAAATGACCAAATGTGCAATGACTTTGAAAGCATTATGAAGAAGTTTGAGATGAGTTCCATGGGAAAAATGGATTTTTTCCTTGGAATTCACGTGAAGCAAATCAATCAATCTAAGTATGTCAATGACATCTTAGAAAGATTTGAAATGAAAGATTGTAAGCCAGCAAAGACACTCATACCCAGAAGCCATAATTGAGGATACTGATCAACATCAGTATAGGGTGATTATTGGTTCTCTGATGTATCTCACAGCTAGTAGACCTGATATTATGTTTGCAACTTGCATTTGTGCAAAATAAAAGGCTGCTCCAAAGGTGTCTCACCTAGCTGCTGCCAAGAGAATCCTCAGATACCTCAAAAGAGCACCTAAACTAGGTCTCTGGTATCCTAGGAACAATGATTTTAATCTCTATAGATACTGTGACAATGACTATGGTGGCTGCAACATTGACAAGAAATCAACATCAGGAGGATGTCAATTTCTTGGTGAAAGGATCATCTCATGGCAACGTAAGAAACAATATTGTGTCTCTACATCAACTACTGAGCTGAATAAATTGTTGTTGCAAGTTGCTATACTCAGCTGCTGTGGATTCAAAATCAAATGTTAGACTATGGATTTAACTTTATGAGTACTCCTATCCATATTGACAATAACAGTGCTATCTCCATCACTGAAAATCTTGTGAAGCACTCCAAGACAAAGCATATTGATATCAGGTATCATTTCATTAGAGATATTCATGAGAAGAATCTGATTAAGCTAATCAAAGTTGACTCAAATGAATAATATGCTGACTTGTTCAGCAAAGCTTTTGATGAATAGAGATTTAAGAATCTAAAACATTGATTATCTTACATCTTTTGAAAACCTTTTTAATATGTAATGTCTTATGTCAATACAATCTAAGCCTTGTTACAAAATGTCTCTTTGAAATTTTATCTAGGTATAAATTTCTTCTGAAGAGAAATTAACCCTTGAAAGATATTTTACATATCTTCCGAAGAAAAATTTCTTCAAGGATAATTTTTTTTCTCGGAAGATTTTTTAGTCTCGGAAGAAGCAATTGATTACATATCAAATCCACTTCCGAAGCTTACAAAACCTCTCCATTCGAAAAGAAATCTTTGCTCTCGGAAGTAACCTTTTACCTTCGGAAGTAGTAATTGCCTTCGGAAGACAAATTACCTTCAGAAATGTTTTACATTCAGAATAGAGATTTTACTGTGTAATGGAAATCTCTTGGGCCCCACAGTGTAAAAAGTAAAGATTTTGTTAATGATGTCGGATTATTTAACTGAATTAAACCTTGTCGCCCCTGTCACTTGATCCACTAAAACATCACATCACCTTATCCTAACCCCATTACCGCCATTTCACCCTCTTTTAAATAATTCCGACTATTCACTTTCATCTTCTTACCACAATTTTTACTGCCCTAAAAGTTTCCTTTCTCCCTAATTCACCCAAGATCAAACTCTTCTACCTTTAAATTTTCACCAATGGCCCTAGATCCTCAACACAATCAAGTCGCACTTCTTGACTCTTCAAGAGATGCGGACTTCTCTGAAATCATCTCCTTCCTCACCCAATCATCCTACTACACTGCCCTGACTGTTAATCCCACTGTTTACACCAATCACATGGCTGAATTTTAGGATAACGGTCAGGTTGAAACCCTAAATGGGGTTGGTGTAATACGATCCAGCATTTCTGGCCAAGAGTTGGTCATCACTGAACAACTTATCAAAGAGCATCTTGAGCTTCATGATGAGGGTGCACCGATAGAGTTCCCCAAAGCAGATTTAGACAGCACCTACATTCTCATGGGATATGGTGGAGACGTCAGCAGGTCAACTGTCTACAAATTTAACTTCTCATACAACTGGAAGTTCCTCCTACACGTTGTCCTTCACTGTTTGTCCAATAAATCTGGGGGATGGGACCAAATTCCATACGAACTAGGGTGCTTAGTTCATGGAATGCTGAGAGGCCTTCACTTCAACTACTCAAGATTTGTGCTGACCAATCTCGTTAGAAATCTCCAGAGGGAAACATTCTTTATGTATCCCAGATTTCTTCAGCACATTATCAACTGTGAGCTGGACTAGAGTCGGCTTGTCTATGCAGCCACTCTACCTATCCCACAAATGAGGCCTACCATCTTCAAAACTCTGAAGAAGGTGTCCACCAACTTTATTGGAAGGTACACTTCTCTACTTCCATGTATGACTGAGCAAATAGCTCCTGCTGACATCCCTGTTGACCCCACAGGTGATGAACCCACACCAGCAACTGCCCCCACACTATCAATTTTACCTTCTCTCCCCATCACCATGACTTACCAAAGACGCCCCAAACGAACCCTTGTTCAATCTACTCTGATTGAACAAGCTCCTCCTATTCAATCCAAAAAGGCTAGAGTGGAACATTGGCTCCCACTCAGCCTAAGGTCTCACCATCCTTCACCATTGACCTCAAATGGATCTTGAGTCTCCTTAGTCTCAAACCCATGAGCCCACTACCCAATCTGAAAGCCCTCAGGGTGAGTATTTACACTCCTCTGATCAGCCAACATGGGACAGCCCCACCAGAGGCTCAATGCCTGTAGACATTGACCAAGGTCCCGAGTCAGTAGGTTTAACCTTCTTATCTTTCATTGACTTTCTCTTCAAAACTGATGAAGAGATTACATCCCTCCATGGAAATGAAGTTGATCTACAACACCCTCTCCAATATCAACAAAGCCTAGAGAGACCTCTTATCTCTAGCCCCCATTAGCAAACCTTTACTGAGGTGAGTCCCACTGATGTGGAGGGGACTCATGCAGATTCAGCTGCCACTACAGAAGGTGCCTCAATGGACCTTATGGACAGTGGTAACATTTCTGAGACTGGATTTGCAGCAACCATGCCTTTTTATGACTCTAAAAGAGACATCATTAAGCAGGGGAAACAAGGATGCCAAGAAACAACATCTGGTGGTGAGGCTGAACATACTAGGTATGTTACCTCATCTCCCTGTGATTCTTCAAAAGAAGATGAGGAAGTATGCAACTCCTCATTCAAGACCTACTATCTAAAGTCTCAAACCTTGAATCCAAGGTTAGGACTTTAGAAGAAAGGTACGCCACTCAAAAACTTGAGATTGACAATCTCAAGGCTCAACTAGCTAAGAAACAGATTGAGAGATCTGTTAGGCATGTACCCGTTCAAGTCTCCCTGGCCTCTTCCTCTAGCTCATCTAGCTCTCAAGATGATGCTACCAAAAAGGGGGAGAATGTTCAGAGACAACCATCAGAGGAACCACTAAGCCAAACTTCAACTTCTAAATATTCAGCTCCTATTACAACTTTTTCTGAGCTATCCCAAGTTATACTACAAATTGACCCAAGGATGCTTAGAGATCTCTATAGACTCTTCTCCAAGTTTTTGTTGACAGCCTCTCTTGATCAGCCTAGCCCTAATGCAGCAATGATGTATTTTGGAGTTGAAGAGCTTCAGAGGCTAAGTGCACCTTCTACCACTGTGGAAGAAGTTGGTCAACCTAAGGTCTGCATGGAACCTAAGATTCAATTCGAAGGGGAAATGAGGACTGATGGCCTAGCAACTGAAACAATTAGGACAGAAACTGCACTCCCTCAAACTTCTGAAGCTGAAGTTAAAGCATTGGAAGTACAAGCCGAATCTTCCGAAGCTGAAATGGAAGTTGCGGAAGGACTGTTCTCACTGTTTGAGGATCTAATCATCACAGATGCAATTCTAGAGCTGGCATCTAAGGTGGATAGTGAGGACTTTCTCAACAAACTTTAGATCAGACATCCTCACTATCTCTCTTGTAATCTGATTCCTCCCTCCAAGAACCACCAAAGTCAAGCACATCAAAAGATGACAAAGGAAAGAAGAAAATGATAGCGGAAGAGCTTTAGGAGGAGGAAAGGATTGAGAACTTAAAAGAAAAGGGAAACATCCAACTAAGAAGCTGTTAGCTGACAGTTCAAAAGCAGCTGCAGCCAACCAGGAGGCAGTTAACAACAAGAAGAGAGTTGAGGTCATTGACCGGCTCATCAAGTTTGGAGTCGTCAATGAAGACATACTCCTACTACCACTAGAGGAGTTAATAGAGCTGGAAAAGGCAACTATACTACAAAATGAACAACAAATGGAAGCAGCAAGGTTGGCCTTAAAGGAAGAAATAGAAAGAGAATAGAGGGAAGCTGATATGCAGCTCAGGAGGGAAAGGATAGCTTTCCAAACCTCCAGAGGTTTCTCTTTTTAAGAGCTATCTCCACATAATGATGATACGATCCTATGGCTCTTCAAAAAAGAGCAGGATCAACTGGAAAAAGAGAAAAAGAGCTGCTAGAGAGAAGTTGAAAGAGAAAAAGAAAAAAGAAGAAGAAGCTAGGATCACTGCAACCAAAAAGATATGTGTGAAAGCTTGGATGAAGGACTATCTCCGGGCTCATGGCTTCTCTGGAAGGCAGGTGGGACCAATGTTTGAAAGGACACTGCAACGAATTGTCAGTGAAATCAAGGCTAAGATTCGTTTGGGCAAAAGGAGAGAGATGTATAAAAGGGTACAGGGGATGACCTTCATAGCAACCCCTCAACCCAAACCTGAACCAATTCCCTCACCATTCACCATTAAAACTAAACTTTCACACCTGAACCACACCACTATCCTTACCCACCTTCTTACCTCAACCACCCAAACTACCCATCCTTCAACCCAAAACACTTTCCAGAACCACTACACCACAACCTATCCAACAACCTTCTAAACCATCCCCTCAGCCTTCTAAACATCTCTCTCTAGAGGAGTTTAAGGCAATCAAGACAAAGCTCACCAACTGCACAACCTTGAGCGACATCTCCTATGAGGAAGACTTTATCAAACTGATCTATGTTGATGGATCTTCATGTTCCCTCACAAGAGATCAATTTCTTGATCTACCCAGAGGAACACTGGAGCATGCTGCTAAACTTCTAGGCCTCAACTTAGACTCATTAAATGATGAAGAGAAGAGACTAAGAAGGAAGCTGGTGACTCTACTGGATACAAAGAAATGGGACAAGATTCCTAATCAGCCTTTTGTGCCTAGAAAGAAATAATCCAGTGGAGGTTCGATGAAGCCTCTCATAACTTTGTTGTGGAAAGAGAGAATGGAGAAATTAACAGGTTGAATGCTTTCTCTCTGCCACACTCTAGCAGGTTTGACATTGCTGAGTTAGTAGAGAAACCATTCTCTAATCCCTCCAACTCTGAAACTACCGCTCAGATCAGAACTTATCTCAGCAGTCCTCATCTTGATAAGTTAACTGCAAAAGCTAAGATTGAAGAAGAGTTGAAGCTGAGAAGAAAGGAAGACAAGGATAGACCTCCCACCAAAGGCACAAACTTTCTACAGATAGTGGAGGGTCCTGAATTGGAGCCTATAGTTAGATGGGAATATGATTATAGCTCCCATCAACAAACTCTTTTCAGAGGGACAAAAAAAGGGTGCATATCATTCACGGTGACAGACTGGAGTTCCTGTCAACTAACAATTTGTACAAGCTTCTCAGCACCACTTTAGGGAAGAACAAAGTCACTGACAAATACTTACTTTCCTTGGTGCTGAAGGTTTTGAGGAGCAGAAACAAGTGAGGTTTTGGTAGCATCAGCCTAGGGGGAATTTGTTGGATCAAGAAGAAGACTGGTACAACCAAAACCAAATCACTTAGATAAATTTTGGTGCTACTTACAAAAGGCTTCCGAAGCAAAGTGTGGAACTTCCGA
The DNA here is from genome assembly GCA_025506515.1 of Flaveria trinervia. Taxonomy (NCBI): domain Eukaryota; kingdom Viridiplantae; phylum Streptophyta; class Magnoliopsida; order Asterales; family Asteraceae; genus Flaveria; species Flaveria trinervia. Next base: position 26,649,276 of record CM046457.1, read on the forward strand.
AGGAAAGTAGAGTTCTTTCAAAGGAAAGTAGAGTTCTTCCGAAGACAAAATAAAAGATCAATTTCTAAAGACAAGCTCTACTTCCGAAGTCAAAGTACTTACTTCTGAAGATCAAGTCTAAGAAGAAGAGATCAAAAGACAACTTTTGAAGTATGAATAAAAGAAGAAGTCCTCAAGTCTTGGAAGAAGTAGCCTCTTCCGAAGTATAAGTGGCTTCAGAAGTACTTGTTCTTCCGAAGCCATTTAACCTTCGGAAGACACTGCTATGAACCAGTAGACATAAGTATGGTCTCTAACACTCCACTATAGACCTCTGATACTATATGGCATTTTCTCAAAGGGCCATGTAGTTGACCATACTTTATTTCACTATTCACCTTTTTATGTTAGTACAAGTTACCAACTTTATTTGGTGACAAAAGGTAAGTCAGGAACATGTCCTGACTACCATATCTTAGATAAGACTTTATCTAAGATACTTAAACTATAGCTTTGTAGTATTTTCTTTAGTTAGAGGATTCCAGTTGGTATCAAAGTATATCCGGCTGTAGGTAGTATTATATATAGTTTCTCATTGTAACTCATAAGATGATGCTTGTAAGAGTCTTGTAATATTTTGAGTTGAGAAGCAATATATGCAAGTACCTTGAAAATTACTTCTTGTGTTTATTACTACTTATTATATTGTTACCAACTCTTAGAGACTTTGCTTTCATCCGAGTGTCGTTCAAGCGAGTTTGAGTGAAAAACCAAGTGTTTGGTGACAAAACTCGATCCTGCACAACACTTAACCATTATGGGCAAATTTCTAGGCGCATGGGCACTATGCAGGCGCATGAGTGTCTAGGCGCATGAACACTTAGTAAATTTCAGCCTATTTCTAGGCGCATGGGCACTATGCAGGCGCATGAGTGCCTAAGCGTATGGGCACTATGCAGACGCATGAGTGCTTGGGCGCATGGGCACTATGCAGGCGCATGAGTGCTTGGGCGCATGAGTGCTTGGGCGCATGAATACTTAGTAAGTTTTAGTCTATTTCTAGGCACATGAGCAGTCTAAATTACCCTTTAACATCATAATTCAGTCCCCAATCATCATATAACCTGTTTTAAGCTTAAATCATACATCCTAAGCCTTAGAAACATAATCATAACATCATCAGACATATACATACCCAAAATCACACCCACCCGCAAACACATACACACAACATACGAGTGTAACACCCATTTTTTATAAAAACGTTCACACATGTATTTCCAGCCCCAAAATCATGTAAAATCAGTAAAAAGGGATTCTAGAACTCACCTTAGTAGCCTTTGGTTATGACTTCTTCAAAACTCGTTTGCAAATTGAGTTCAACCGCCTAGAAACTCACCGAAAACACACCCGAACACATATAAACACACATAAACATATAACAGAGGCTAAGGTCAGTTAAGAACATCATAAAACCATAAATTCTTACCTTGAATTTGATCTTTTTCTTCTCCTCTTCAAACACCCGAGAGTTTCTGCTCTTTCTCTCTCTAAAACCCGAATGAAATGATGTGGAAGAGAGTGTGGGCGGCCATGCCACCTTTATCACCAACCTTTTTAAAGATTTTGTCCTTTTGATACATTTAGCCCCTCTATTTGGGTTTTATTGTGTTTTTTTTCTATTTCTTCACCTTTATTCTTCTTTTCTTTCGTATCTTTTAAAAAAATTGGGTGTTACATTTTCTTATTGTGATATGACCTTGGTAATAATAATATGTCTTATAATATGTTGTGTTATATTATGTATTACCTAAAGATGAAAATGAAATCTGAAGAAATGTTATTGGGTCCGTAACATGTACCTTAGTAAAGTAAAGCATTGCAAGTAAAGGGTATAGGAGGGTTGCATTTGTTGTGCCCTTATTATAGTAAGGCTTGAATGCCATGTCATTAAAATAAAGACCCAGACAAGTAGGTCAGTAAAGTCTAGATTGGCATGATACAATTGCCTGGATGGGTATGATAGTAACGCCTGGATCGGCATGTCAGTAATCACTGAAAAAGATTCATAACCTTGTAAATTAACCTAATCATCACCAAAAATTACATTGTAAAATATTAAAATATACAACAGCTTCATCTAATTTAAGTGATAAATAGTATTTAGCCCATAAGGCTTATAAAAACCACAACCAAACTCATAACAATAAAAGAAAACATAATGAATCTACAACCAAAAATAAGTAGAAGTGGTTTGTGGGAGTTGAATCTTATTTTGAATCGCTTGATCTTCAATCTTAGCTTAAACTTTTAAGAAACTTCTTCCAAAATCACCACAAGATTAGAGAAAAGTAGGGCTTTCTCTTTCAAAATTTCATACCTTCAAATAAGGAAGAAGGGGGGGGTTAAAAACCAGTCCTGATGCGTGTTATGGTGAGTTGTAGTCATGCCCATTATCTATAGGAAAGGGAGACTTATGCTTGTTATGGTCATGCCGAAATCAGTTATGACCATAACAGCCTCTAAACTTACAAAACCTTCATGGATTTCTTTCTTTTTTCTTCTGAGATCACCAACAATCATCAAAACTACAAAATCCTAATCGCAATTAAGTATTGATAAAGATGAATTTTTAATAAAAAATGCTCAAACAGGAAAGAATATGCATTATAACATGTATATATATTAACTTATCAATAATAAAGATGAGGTCTTGCAACAAGAAAGCATTGTTATCGAATTCGTAGAACAATGTCAAAGACTACAGGCATTAAGTGTTGAACTTAATAAGATATATGTCCACCTTATACAAGAGATTTTATCTTGCACCATAAATCATAGCACTGATTTAAAGAAGGAGAGAACCTCAGCTAGAGGTTTTGCCCCTTGCACCTCACTTTAGGAGTTGTCGCCCCAAACCCCCGCTGTCCAACGGATACTTTGGGTCTAGATTTCATGAATGTTACATAGAAAGACTTGTATGTAGTCAAAGGGATTTGTTCCCTTACTACGATAAACGACTTACGTCTCTAAGCCCATCGTAATTTCAAATTGTGTAAATGCATGGCCATGCTCAAACTGCGATTTCGATTAGACCACTTTGAACTGAGAATGAAAGGAGGTCCATATCTGACGTTTAATGAGATGTCAATTATAGAAGGAAAATATTATAATAACCATAAGTATTCAAATAATTTAAGTATGACTACTAAGACTTTCAGGAATAATAGATATATTGATGGGTCTATAAGATGTAGCTAGACGTCCACCGATGTTTGTATTATCAGATCAAGATTCGTGAAAGTGGTCGTACTTTGGTAACGATGTATGCACGAGTCATGGCATGAGATAAGTACTACCATTGAGATAGAATCCAAAATGGTTAAACCATCTGCGATGAATAATAAGAGTTTTCAATGTGTTAGATAATCTAGACATGAATATTAATTAAGAGAGTGAAATATATTATTTGTAAAATACTATATTAGTTATCAAAGAGTTGATAATTACCAAAGGTTTTTAATAAATTATGAAATGTTGTTAATTATCTTACTATCGAATAGTCGACTATTATTAAATAATAATATTTTTAGATAATTATTATTATTATGATAATTAATCGATTAACTTAACTTGTTTCCACACACACACACACCACACACACATATATATATATATATATATATATATATATATATATATATATATATATAATATATATATATATATATATATATATATATATACACATATATATTAGTATATATGGAAACATGGGATTAATAGAAAACACAGAAACAACCAAAAACCCTAAATCCCTCTCTCCCTTCCCTTTTGTCATCGTCCAACACCACCCCTCCTGGGTGCCGCCTTTCTCGGGGTGTTACTTCCTCTTGTGTTGTTTGTTGCTAATAAGATCAAGGCTTTTGTTTGAACGACCATTACAATCAAAGCATTTGGTTGTGAAAGCTTGGTGGTGATTAGATTCATTGATTGTAGTGTTCTCGATTGGTTTGTTGTCTTATTCCAAGCAATATAATTGTAAACATATCTATGGTCATTTTGGTCTTTCAATTTGCATCTAAACTCGTGGTGGTCGGCTTAGGGTTTGACGTAGATCAATTTGTATATTATATTGTTGTGTTTTTTTAAAATTGTTTTAAAGCCTATATACGAATCCTAACATTAAGAATAAGAAGATTAATGTTTTACTTAATGTATGTGACTAGGTGTGTCAATCATATCAGGTTGGCAGGTTACGGGTTAGCAAGTGGGTGGGTTGAAATATCAAACCCGAACCCGACCAATATTCTTATATGGGTCAAAAACTTCAACCCTAACTTGAACCTATATAAAATTATGTAACATAAACATGATTCATTTAACCTATTTTTTAAAAAGTCAAAATAGTCAATGTAATTATCGAAGTACTACTTTAAAATTGTATATACAATGAGAGGTAAAATATAGTTTGAAACTTAAATTTTATGTTAATTTCTAGACTTAGAAAAGACTTAAAAATAATATAGTATTGCAAAAATTAAAAGACCTATAATAATTTTTAAAGCATATATTATCAAAGCAGGTGACGGGTCAACCCATCTTCAAGCGGGTCAACACAAACCTAACCTTTTTTTAAATGGTTCAACCCAAACCCAACTTGTTTTCTAAATAGATTGTATTATTCAACTCAAAACCTATTTTTTTGTGTTGGGTTTGCGTTCGTATTATGAATTATCACCCCTATTTATGATGCTAGAGTGTCGCAAGCAATGATGACATTTGTTTTGTAGTATATAGCCTTTTTTTATTTTTTTCATTTACGGTTGAAATTACAAGTGTACTTTCACCTTTCATGCGTATTTGAAAGATCTTTGTGTCATCTAGTTGATTAGGGTTTTGGATTAGAAAAGCAGAGAATCATTAAAATCATCTTTTAATTTAATTTTGTTTTAATATTAATGAATCACCATGATTATAGATGTTTAGTTTCAGCTTTGTTCATTATTTTCTACAATTCTACATTTTGGTTGCTTGTTATCAAGCAAATTGATAATCTAAATATTCTAACGTGTTCAGAAACATCATTTACATTAGATTTTATAGGAAGGACCTACAATACAAGTTTGTACTACCCCACCTAGAATATATTGTTTTGACATAGAATAAGTATTTAATAAAAAGACTTTGTACAATTAGTGTAATACAACACTTCAGTCACACAAAATACAACCTTAAGACTATAATCAAACTCCTTAAAACTAAAAGAACTAAAGAATTAACGATAATTGCGGTACTTTGGAGAATACATGCAACTCTCTGCAAATTTAACAAGATTGCTAGGACGAGGGAGATTGGATGCCAACCTAAAACACAAAGTTATCAGTTATTAACTTATTAATGGGAATTGATTTCAATATTTCATAACACTTACCGAATTCATATGCTCTCGCAGCTACCTTTGCCGCAATAGTCGCAGAAATCTTTCTGATATTCTTAAAACGAGGATAGATAATACCTTTGGCATAGTCTTCTTCTGTCAGCTGAGATGCCAAAGCTTCGGCTGCATGTTTGCATAACGTACATATATTGTCACACACACTCATTTTTATATGAAAAGTATATTAAAAACTACGTTCGAAACTTATGTATTGCTTGGATTGAATAAATCCAACATATTGTAAACTAGTGTTTCTTTGTAGATCTGTATGTTGAATGTTAATCGTAAGTGAAACAAGAAATAATAAAGATTTAAGAATTATAAATAATAGATAATGATTGGTTAAGAAATATTAAATAATATTATAAAATTAGATATAATTGAACTCTTATTATTATTTAGTAACTTTTAATTAATTGTTATGATAAAAAGTTTTATGTTTTAAATAATGTAATTATTAAAAATCATTATTCTTTTTGAGACATACGAGAAACAAAAATCTAGAGTTCACCAAAAATCAACATGTGACAACACAAGTTTAATTATAATGAGAAGATTATTATATAAACTGCTACTAGAATGATGATCAATGTACTCGAATTAACCTCGTTTTCTTTTATTTAAGCTTTTACAATTACCCATTTAACATTACCATAGAGCCAAAAACCTATTTTTCAATAAATTATGATGCCAACAAAGACTCATTGCCTTTTCCTTCATTTCATTCGTATTGTTTGATAAACATATAATTGATATCTTCCCACCTAAATGTTTGATATTAAAAAGGCATTTTCTTTTTATTTGTATAAGGCTGTTTTAACCTAGATGTCTTTCTTATTTTATTTTGTTGGTCCCATTTAAGTAGAGATGTGACCCAAACACAAAATGTACTTATCCATTTACCTGCTGCCAAAAGGAACTCATCATGCACACGGATTGCACCACACATGATCAATCCCAAACCAAATCCAGGAAATATATAAGCATTGTTTGCCTAAATTTAAAACAAGAAAAACCAAGTACAAAGAACAATATTAGATGAATGGACATCAAGAAAGTGAAATTATGTAAGTGAAAAATCATGTAAGAGTTAAACCTGTCCAGGCACAAACTCTTTGCCATCGTATGTGATGGGGTCAAATGGACTTCCACTAGCAAAGATCGCATGACCCTGCAAATAATTTGAAATCATGTAGTTGAAGATCAAAATCGCTAGTTTCAAACGTTTTTATTGGACATTAGGTTAACTAGTATGACTACTGCACAAGCTCATAAGTATCTAGAACTTATATTTTCATTCTCTATATATTGGTAATCCATTATTCAGTAATAAATCAATTCAGACCTTAAATATCTTATAGTTTTTTCTACTTCAAAATAATTGAATGCAAATTTAGACATTTAACTAATAAACTCAGTCTTTTATCTATGTGTTTTTTAGAGACTTTATCTGCAAGTCTTCACATCCTAGTTGTGTGGGCCTTTTAACATGTTCATTTCATGGGGTCCGGTTATACAGCAGTCAGATACCCAATGTTTGCACGTAATGAAAAATATAGAACAGTGTAGAACTTACGTTGCTCCATGTATAAGCTTCTTCAGCAGTACACTCAGATTGTGATGTTGGATTAGAGAGAGCCATTATGAGAGGTTTCTACATGCCAAAACAACATATTAAATTCTTGTTTATATTATGTAAAATTTCCATATGTGGTAAATTACATTATTTTTTTTCCAATAAATATCAGTTGTGCTTATTAAAGATTCTACTATTTCAATACTCATGTAATTAAATGAGTAAAATGATTTTGTAGTTTTATGATTTAAAATAAAATGACATACAACCTGTTTGATTCCTTTTAAGTTGTTCTTGTTAAATTTACACGTTCAACCCACTAGAGATCAACATATTCTAAATCTTCGAATCTCCAATTCGTATGTCAGGGTTCAAAATATCACCCATACAAAACCTTAATTTTCGTTTGTCAATGCGAGATAGCGAGAATGGACTAACCGCATTAATAGATGACATGGCCTCGATAACTTCTTTTGTAAATTGTTTCCCAACCCCTGATGTACCTATTAATATCGTTGGCTTGATTACCTGTATTAACATTACATAATGTAAACGATCTTTTACTTGCATTTCATGAAGATTCTAGCATTACCACAAAAAACTAAAAGAAAATAGTTATGAAGATATAATCATACCTTAACGGCTTCCAAGAGTCCTGTAATAGGTTCATGATCATGAGCCCATGGTTGCTTAAAAGATTGAAGGGAATCCTTACGCGTGCTTACAACCAATCCCTACATTGAAGCAACACACACTTTGTTGGAATGAACTAATTCCTGAGTCTTGGAGGGTAAGTCGGCAATCCGGGAATATGGGAGGACCAATGTTGACAAGTCAGTCAAGTTGGATTTAAAATTTAAATTTGATATTATCTAGTTTATGGTTTATCTAGTAGGAATAGATAACTATGATTTGAATTCTAATTAGATTAGGTAACTAGATTATATAAACCCAAATTGAGGTAATTTGTATCAAAGTTTTTGGAGTTATATTTTCTAGGTCAATAAAATTAGAGAGTTATTCAAAAGTTTTTTGATATTATTCTTGCTTTGAATTGGTATTAGAGCCGATCAAAGCCTGTACACATACACCCATAAAACTTGATCTTGCCAAAAGGAATTAGGGTTGGATCGATCTCCTCTCATCACCAAAACTTACAAAAGAAGGAAGAACGCCATGGGAGAAGAGGCACAATCGAAGGCAAAGGAGGGAAGCAATCTCTCAGCATATCAATGTCCTATGTTGAGCAACGTAAACTATACAGTTTGGGCGATGAGAATGAAAGTGATTCTAAACGTGCATAAGGTTTGGAACACTATTGAGCCCGGATCAAACGATGTTGACAAAAACAATATAGCGATGGCACTGATATTCCAATCGATACAAATACTACAAGTTCGTAACCTTGAGACGGCGAAGAAAATCTGGGATGCGATCAAGACACGAAACTTGGGAGCTGATCGAGTTAGAGAAGCACGTTTACAGACCCTCATGGTTGAGTTTGATGGAATGAAGATTCGAGAAACTGACACCATCGATGAATTTGTTACAAGGCTATCCGGTACAACAACAAAGGCGGCGGCGCTAGGTGAAATCATTGATGAGTCAAAACTAGTGAAGAAATTTTTAAAAAGTTTACCACATAGCAAGTTTATCCAGATTGTGGCATCAATTAAACAAGCCATAAACCTCAAAATTGTTGGCTTTGAAGATGTGCTAGGGCGGTTGAAAGCTTATGAGGAGCGAGTTAAGGAAGATGAGTACCATAATGAGTCTCATGGTAAACTGACGTATCATAAGACTGAGCCATCTTTGGGTTCGACCTCAAGGTCCACAAGTCAAGGGGGTCGGGACTGCGGGGGTCGGGGCTGAGGGGGTGGCGCGGAAGGGGTGGATGCGGGACGAGCAATATCCGTGGACATCAAGATGTCACGAGTAATACCAAGAGCCGAGAAAAGAAAGGTAAAAGCCAAGATCTTTCTAAAATCCAATGTTTTCGATGTGACAAGATGGGACACTTGCCTCAACGTGTCCGGATAGAAAACAAAAACTTCAAGGGGAAGTAAATCTAGCCGAAGGAGGAGAAGCCATGGACCCGTCTCTATTCATGATGCATGGTGTGCAAGAAAGTGTTTATCTAAACAAAGAAAAAACGATACCTAAGAAACTTGAACCAAAAGGAAGTGATACATGCTACTTAGACAATGGCGCAAGCAATCACATGACAGGCGAGGAGTTTTTATTCTCGGAGCTCAACAAACGAATCCATGGAAAGGTAAATTTTGGAGATAACTCGTTTGTTAACATATATGGGAAAGGGTTAATTTTGTTTGAAGGAAAAATGGGGGAACAACGTTTACTAATGGATGGCTATTATATACCAAGTCTAAAGGCCAATATAATAAGTCTTGGTCAAGCATTGGAGAGTGAATGCGACATCCGGATCAAAGATAACTATCTTTCCATGCATGATAGGCAAGGGAAGTTATTATTTAAAGTAAACCGGTCGGCAAATAGGCTTTACCATGTAAAATTAAAGGTACGAAAACCTATTTGTTTATGGAGCAACATCGATGAAAGTAGTTGGCTTTAGCATGCTAGACTTGGCCATTTAAACTTTAAGTCAATGAAACAAAAGACCAAGAATGAATTAGTGATTGGGATGCCACAAATCAAACATGAAACCAAGCTATGTGAGTCATACTTAGTTGGGAAGCAAACAAGACTATGTTTTCCACAAGTAACAACGTTTAGAGCAACTCGTCCCTCAGAGCTCATACATGACGATTTATGTGGCCCAATAACTCCTCCAACTCTAGCCGATAACAAATATATTTTTGTAATAATTGATGATTACTCACGTTACGTTTGGATTTGTTTATTAAAAGCTAAAAGTTAAGCCTTTGGAGCATTCAAGAAGTTCAAAGCAATGGTTGAAGGGGAGGTAGGAACAAAGGTGAAAACATTCCGAACCGACCGAGGTGATGAATTTAACTCACAAGAATTCAATCATTATTGTGACACGGAAGGCATCCAAAGACACTTGACCGCACCATACTCGCCTCAACAAAATGGGGTGGTCGAGAGAAGAAACTGAACATTGCTAGAGATGACACGTAGCATGTTGAAAGCAATGAACGTTCCAAATTTTATGTGGGGAGAAGCAATCTGACATGCGGCATTTATTGAGAATCAAGTACCTACTCAGGCATTGGTAAACTCAACACCATACGAGACTTTGAAGCAAAAGAAACCAATGTAAGTTACCTCAAAGTGTTTGGATGTGTGGCATATGCAAAGGTGACTAATAAACACCTCAAGAAACTAGATGACAGGTCAAAGAGCCTAGTCTACCTTGGAGTAGAAACTGGCTCTAAGGCATTTCGATTATTCGACCCTGTTACACGAAGGATTGTGGTGTCAAGGGATGTGGTGTTCAATGAAAAAAAAGGTGTGGGATTGGAAAATGCCAGACAAGGTCGAAGCAACCTCTGAACCGGGGTATTTTTGGGTCGATTGGCAAGGGGTCATCGGCACCAGGGTTGGGCCGGTTACGACCGGAACTGCAACAGGTTAAACCAATCAAGAAAACCTTCAAGACAGCTCGCCGCAAAGCCCAGCGACACCAACAACTTCTGTCGTTAATTCTGCAGCACTCAGAATTGTTCAGCGAAGACTTTAGCAACAGCAGACTCAAACAGCCTTGCGACCAGCTCGCTGCTGCCACAAGAAAACCCACCAGAGATCGTTTGAGCCCGAAGAACAACAACTAAGAAGATCCAATCGAGTACCAATAACACCGGTTAAGTTTAATGATTATGTTTTACAAATTGAAGATGTTGAACTCTTAATAATGGAGGAAAGTGAACCAAAGAACTTCAAAGAAGCAAAGTGTAAAACAGAGTGGATGAAAGCTATGCAAGTTGAGCTAGACTCCATCATCCAAAACAACACTTGGAAGCTAGTAGATCAACCGGATGGTGCAAAGGTTATTGGGTTAAAATGGGTCTTCAAGGTGAAAAGAAACGTGAACGGAACCATTAATAAATATAAAGCAAGACTTGTCGCAAAGGGTTATGTTCAACAACCCGGCATTGATTTCGACGAAGTCTTTGCACCGATGGTGAGACTTAAAACGGTTCTAATGCTAATTGCTATAGCCGCTAATCAAGGATGTTACTTGCATCACCTTGATGTCAAGTCGGCATTTTTACATGGAGAATTAAAAGAAGACGTGTTCATATCTCAACCAGATGGGTTTGTAAGCCCCGAGGAAGAATTCAAGTTATACAAGCTTTCTAAGGCTTTATATGGGTTACGACAAGCTCCGCGCGCTTGGAACACAAAGCTAGATGGGATTCTAAAGGAGTTAAAGTTCCATAAGTGCTCACAAGAACAAGACGTATATCGAAGGGAGATTGGAATCGACGTTGTCATCATAGGAGTCTGTGTTGATGATTTGATTGTTACCGGGTCAAACAAAGATAAAATCTTGGAATTCAAGAAAGCCATGTCCAAAAAATTCGAGATGACAGATTCGGGAAAGCTCACTTACTATCTCGGGATTGAGGTTACACAACTCAACAATGAGATTTGAATTCAACAAGAGGCATATGCTCGTCGGGTACTAAAAGAAGCCAGGATGAAGGATTGTAACACTACCACTATACCCATGAACCCGAACGAAAGGCTATCCAAAGCCGTGGAAGAGGAAGACGTAGACGCGACCAAATACCGAAAACTTGTGGGGTGCTTACGCTACATGTTGCACACAAGACTGGATATGGCGTTTTCGATGGGAATGGTAAGTAGGTACATGCAAACGCCTAACGATCACATTTGGCAGCCATAAAACAGATTCTAAGGTATCTTAAAGGGACCATCGGATACGGTATTGTCTACAAAAAAGGAGGTGAAAGGGGATTGACGAGGTATAGTGATAGTAGTCATAACATTGATGATGATGATGATGGGAAGAGTACTACTGGACATGTATTCTACCTTGGAGATTCACCAATCACTTGGTGTTCCCAAAAGCAAAGCACGGTTGCACTCTCATCATGTGATGCGGAGTACATGGCGGCAAGTTTGGCTTCATGTCAAGCCGTATGGTTATGAGAATTGGTGGGTGAGTTAACCGGATCAAAGCTACAAGAGGTCGTGTTGAAAGTTGATAATACCTCGGCGATTACTCTAGTAACAATCCTGGTTTTTCATAGCCGGAGTGAACATATAAAGTCCCGATTTCAGTATATACGAGAATGTGTTAAAAGAAAGGAGATAGTGATGGAGCACATTAATGGCAAGGAACAAAAGGGGGACATATTAACCAAAGCTCTCGCAAGAATCAAGTTTGGTGAGATGCGAAAGCTTCTTGGAGTAGAAGACCTTCTAGTTTCCACTCGGAAATTAGGGGGGTGAATGTTGGAATGAACTAATTCCCGAGTCTTGGAGGGCAAATCGGCAATCTGGAAATATGGGAGGACCAATGTTGACAAGTCGGTCAAGTTGGATTTGAAATTTAAATTTGATATTATCTAGTTTATGGTTTATCTAGTAGGAATAGATAACTATGATTTGAATTCTAATTAGATAAGGTAACTAGATTATATAAACCCAAGTTGGGGTAATTTGTAACCAAATTTTTGGAGTTATATTTTCTTGGTCAATAAAATTTGAGACTTATTCCAAAGTATTTTAATATCATTCTTGCTTTAACACTTAACATTCATAATGTGACTAATTCATATTAACAACACTTATGTTGAATTATGATGTCTCTTAGAGATGGCAATTTCAACTTGTTACTTGTGATTTGGTAGATTCAGGTAATATTTTATCTCCTACGGTCAAACAAATAAGTTAAAGCAAAAAACAGGTCAAAGGATCTAATGTGTCCCTATTTTATTATTAATGCATATAACACCCTAAACTATTTTATTTCAAAGATTAATTATTATTGAAATGGTTTTTTTAACACACTAATTATTCAGGAGAATCTTAAAATTTGGGGTAAGAGTGTTTTGCGTTGATCCTACCATTTCACTAGTATCAAAACATGTTACCCATGTCCTATGCCCGTTTTGCC
>CM046457.1:26667358-26714010 GCA_025506515.1 Flaveria trinervia
GTGTGCCCACTGAAAGAGAAACATAATTGACATGGATTTTGTTACTCATTATGTTCAAGAAAGAGATAAATTTCAACATTTTGATTTCCAAAGTAGTGATTAAGCAACTCTTTTTTTTATTTTTGTATTGTTTTAAGCGAGTTTCATATTGCTATGTATTTCAATAGAAGTTTAGCCTCGACATGATCTTTTGAATAGTGATTGTTTTCCCTTTTGGGAACTATGTGAACGCATCACAAGTAAACTCATAGGACCATAACCTTTTAATTGATGGGATCTAGTGGACACTATTTGTGTTGGGTCGTGGTCTTAAAGGGGTTAGAATGTCGAAAACCAGTGAAAGTTTAATTTGAATCTAAGACTAGCAAAAGGACTCACTTTTTCATAATTTATCAAAAGTTGATCTATTAAATAGAAAAACATAGAAAACTGTAACTAAAGGAGTAATCAAACATCCAAAACTATTAAAGTGACCTGGCAACAGAGACGATCCAAGGAGTAAGTGGTTGATCATCATCGTCATCGTCATCATTGGTGGTGTTATTGTCATCTTCTTTACTTGTTGCCATCATTGACAAATTACTCTTCCTCTCTCCTCTATCCCCCAAAGCACCTAACAACTGTATTTAAACTCAGACAACCTCAACAACACAGTATAACCATAAAAAAATACCCACAAACCAACACTGAAGAAACATAACCTTTATTTAGATAACAATCCTTTAGTTACTTTAGTATATGGAGAATTGAGGCCAAAAGAATGTATGACCCATCCAATTTTCACCTTTATCAACCCAACTACATGTCTAGAAGTTTTAAGCTTTAATGAGAAGTCAACCATATATAAACGGGTATGGATCAACTCTAAAAATATCTTTATCAAACATCTAAAAGCTTTCTTTGCAAATAAGGCAAAATGTAGATTCATCCAAACCTCTAACTTATAAGATAATACCCAAAACGCATGAACAAAGCTGGTGAAACACACCGCATGGGTGTTTGGGATTGCTTATACGCTAATTCAAATATTTTTCTAGAAACTCATTTTAAAAGTCATAAGTTAATAAGTTTTTTGTCATAAGTCTTTTTCAACTAAAATAAACAAGCCCAAACACCCTCACAAACAAAAATCATTTTGATTGATAAAGCTCTACTAACTTCAGTTCTAATTTAGATAACAAACTTTAAAGTTCTTCTGAAAGCACTATACTTTGCAAAATTCAAAATAACAAGGGTAACTAAATCAATTTTGAAACTTGGATGATTTTTTATAACGGGTCTAAAAGTCAAATGTTTATGTAATCATTTTCAAACTATGTTTTTGTATACCAATTCAAAAGTAGTGTGTTTATATAACATGGAGCGCTTGCTACAAACCATGGAAATCGAATAAGCACTCGTATGTAGTGCATTAATGATAACTAGATGTAAACAAAATCATAGAATTTGAAATTTCATGTGCGAATGTGTATTTGTGTTTTGCAGTTTGATGTTATAGTGACCATTCTAAATCGTAGTGACCAAATAAGAAAAAAAAGTAAGCAACCTTTGTCACTATTTGGAATGTGCTAGCGCAAATATGCCAACTTTATGACTTATTTGTTATAGAATCACAAAAGTTTATTTATTTCTTTACACAAATGCAACAGTATATAAAGTATTTCTGAGTCCAATCTAAAAAAATGTATTTGCATATAAGACAAAGCTCAAGAATACAAAATAATAAGAGTGCAATAAAGATGAAACACACAAATCTAGCATCTAATTGTAACATACCCAACATAATATTCATAAAAAATGATTAATAATACCGATTCAGATTGGTTGTACAAAAGGAAAAGTATGGCCTAACCATAAAATTTCAATAGTTTTGTCTTCAAATTCAAGAAATGTATCATTTAGCCACGAAAAAAAATCAGAATTTTGAATTTTTGCGTACATTTCAAGAAATGTATGACCTACCCACCAAAATAAATTAAAAACAGTTAAAGTTTTACCGATATAAAACCGTCTATAAAATGGTTTGACTCGAAAGTGCTGAAGAATAGTAAAATTGAAGCATACCAGAGAATTGATTTTCTTGAAGGATGAGGATGCAGTGAGCATTAAGAACTACAAGAAATATGAAAGAAATTGTTTTAGAAATGAAATTGTATGTTTGCAAGAACATTTACAGAGAGAAAGTAGGAGAATTTAGGCTTAATATATTAGGAGTTGAAGGGTTCTTCCATTTCTTTCTCCTCCTTTTCTGTCTGAAGAAAAGGTGGATTGGACCATATGTTATGTTACACAACCATCGTTTTCTCCTCTTGCTCCTTTCCTCTTTAGTTTACATTCTTTAAAAAATCCGTACACATTCTTAAGCGTTGAATAAGAAATATAAAAGGACTTAAACAAGTAAAAATATGTTTGCCACTTTATCTCAAGAGAGGTCTCATTGGTGATTCATGAAACAATATGAAAAGAGTTTCATTCAACTACCATCAATAGTTACATTTGTTCTACACAAAGGAAAGTCTTCTATCCGTACTCAGTTTTATAGTTGGAGGGAGGAAAAATCAATTATGTTATTACACAGCCCTTTGTGTAAAACTCGTTTCCGACCTTCCCTATGTGTGTATGATACGAACCCAAGTCCCTACTCCACATTAAATTCTAACTCCACTCTTTAACCCAAGACCAAGTCAATTATTTTAGAAAGTAGAGAGGGGAAACCTATGAAAATAGAAGACGGAGGACAACTGTTCCCACCATTTTCTATTTTAAGTATTGATGTTTCATTCTATTTTTCTTGTCTTGTTTTCTAGTACATTGATTAAGGTTAATTCCTTGTTATCGGAGATCAACCCATCTCGAATTGGGTGTATTTGTGTTTCTTTCTTGTTTTAATCGAACCGACTGTTTCGAGTTCTATCATTTGATTCCATTGCCTGGAAATCGAATGGCGCTTGCAATCCGGAATCTGGTAGATCAATTCGCAACCGTTGCAGCAAAATTAGACGCCATTCTTGCATCTTTGAGGGACGATATTGAAGCAATCAAAGTTCAAGTGATTGGAGATAGTTGTTACAGTGAAGAATTAGATAGTAAATCGAAGCGCATGGGGGAGGAGGAGCCGCGGGGTTCCGAGCATGACCCTCTTCAGCAACTTGGACTTGGAATTAGTGACGAAATCATTCATGGAAACGACGTAATTGGTGATGGAATTGAGGATGACGACAAAATGAAAGATGGAATGGGTGCTGAAATTGACATAATCGTTAGCACTAGAATTAAAGCTCGGGGGACGGTGAAGAAATTAACGGCAGGTTGCAACTGTGCTCGGCAGAAATTACCGGCAGATTGCAACAGTGATGGGAGGAAATTAAAGGCCAATTGCAACCATGCTCTGAAGAAATTAAGGGCAGATCGCAACCGTGATCGAAAGGGGGGAGAAATTACCGGCAGATTGGTCCAATTCATAAACAATGGTTGTAATTTGAGTTACCATGATTGTACGATGGTGTTACAACAAGCACCTCCACCCTTGTTGTTTCTTACCACAACCATATCAGGGGAGTTTTCTATCCGGAAAAAAAGCCATTAGCGACCCGAGACCGTAGTTGTCTTTTTTATTATTGTATGTGACCCAGGAAAAGAAATTTGCAGATTAATTGGGTTGATTGGTAGTCCTCGTTTCTGCAGTCGTGTGCTCAAGAACCAATTCCCTTATTTTCGACTTGAGGTCAAGTCGTTTCTCCCGGCGCGTAGTATTGATACGAACCCAAGTCCCTGCTCCACATTAAATGCTAACCTCACTCTTTAACCCAAGACCAAGTCAATTATTTTAGGAAGTGGAAAGGGAAAACTCATGAAAATAGGAGACGTAGGACAACTGTTCCCACCATTTTCTACTTGAAGTATTGATGTTTCATTCTATTTTTCTTGTCTTGTTTTCTAGTACATTGATTAAGGTTAATTTCTTGTTATCGGAGATCAACCATCTCGAATTGGGTGTATTTGTGTTTCTTTCTTGTTTTAATCGAGCCGACTGTTTCAAATTCTATCAGTGCATGTACACTCACATATATACGGAGGTATAGACACTCGATAGAGAAACAATTCCAGTAAAAACCTATATAATTCACTTGCACATAATGCAAATATATATAATAGGAGTTAGAAAGAGAATGAGGTTAAGTTCAAGTAAATGCTACTAGCGCATCATGTGGTTATCATAGTTATTTATTTTAATATTAATTCTTTATCAAACATATTTATATCTGTGTGACAACTCATTATACTGAAAATTTTAGCAGAATCGCATTAATAATTGTATATAGTACTAACTAGATATGCTGATATGGTAGATTAGAGAAATTGATGTGGTTATTTGAAATGAATTTGTATTATTGTTTATGCGATTGTCGTAGTTTACCATTTATAGTTAACATATTCGTATATGTATGTACCGAAACAGTTGATTCAAGATAACCACTCTCCAAAGAAAATAGAGAAGAAGAGAAATAAGATGCAAAATTTCTAGTATATTTCCTCAAAAATGGCAGAACAAGCACAACTTAAATAAATGACTCTGTGGATCTAATTTAAATGTCTTGGCGAAGACCTAAGATGAAGCAGTCCAGCAATGCATCTTGCTAGAAACCCAATTCTAGCAACTGAGGTGAATGCTTTCCACGTGGTCTACATACAATCGTGAAGGAAATTTTTTACCAACTAGAGGCATCTTTGGAGAGAATAAAGGACACCATATACAGCTAATGGTGAGGTTAGATCTATTTCATAGAACATGAAGCATTGATCGGCTTGGTAAAGTCGATCCGAGGTGTTGGGATAGTTAATTATAGTGATACAAAGTTTAGGAGATGGGATTTGAAGTATGTCGAGTTTCAAAGACTAGTCTTTGGAGGTGAAGGTTGGTGATATAAAAGTGTACGTAATGGATGGATTCCTTAATGTTGCATTCTCGCAATGGTGAGACACGGTGAGGAGCACTGATTGATAAATACGTACGGTTGCTTTAAGATAACCACTTTCCAAAGATAATACATAGAAGAATAAAAAACAAAATACAAATTTTATAATTTATTCTCTCAGCAAGCACATCTTAAATAAATGATAGCTCAACCTAATATGTTAATAGGACCAAAACCTCAACTAGTTCTATATCCTACTTACATGCTAATTTAAATAAACAGAAAACAATATCATATGCAATTAACTCAATAAAGAAGAAGGAAAAGAATATTTATCCTAATGACTAATTAACTCAAATCTATAGCTAGGGTGGGTTATTTGCACCACTCTCATTGTATCATGTACACATATGTATATGCATTACACACACACACACTATACTGGTTGGAATGCCCGCGCATTACGGCGATGCGGTTGTTGCATGGAGTTCGATTTTAGTCGGTATCGGCTCGGTGTGTTATGACGTAAATTAAAAAATCAAAACATAATTATTAAAAAAATTGAATAAAAGAAAATAGTTACGTATATTACAAAAGTCTTTAAGACAATTATATTATCCCAATAAAAATAGTGAAAATATGGGTGGTATTTATGGTCGAAATCACTTATTACCTAGATTTTAGGGAGGTTTATTTTATGAATGTAGGCTAGAGTTTTATAATCATCGGAGTTAGTTTTTGTGGTGATTTGCATATGCCGTAAAAACGAATTTATCACCACAAATTATCATCTTGATTGTTATTGAGTTGTTAATAACTGATAAAGGATAGGTGAAGATTGATTAGTGCTCAATCACAATATATAAATGACATTGAAAGTAAATGACGATTTTGTTTGACCACGTGTATATGTTTTAGCATTTGTATTATAAGCAATCATATATTATATTTTGTTGTAAGGGCATAAATGAAATAAAATGATTAATTATTTGAAATTTAAGCATTACTTTTCATATGGATGTCCTAATTCATATGTAAAATTATCATTCTATCATCCTCTCACTTTTATTGTAAAAAATATAAATAAATATTAAAATTATTAAACTTATAATATGCCCCTAGAAAAATAATAGTATTATAACTATTATAAATATGAAGATTTATATAAGTTATATACTTAAATATTTAAATAAAACAATATACTTAATTAAAATATTATTTAGTTACAAAAATATAATTAGTAAATATAAATTTAAATGCCAATTTATAGTATCATAAATAAAATAAAATTTAATGAAGTGGATTAAATAATATCATATCATTAGATAATATATTAATAGTATTTATTAAATATAAGAAAGAGACAAGGGCAAAAATGTCAAGTTTAATAAAATTTAATGGATAAATTTACCATATTACCCCTATAGTGTCTTAAATTTTTAATCAAATCTCTATTCTACCCCTCTTAAATGTAATGCACTCATTTGTACATGTTGTTTTAAAACTTGTATTTTTAGCAAAATTACATCTCTATCCAAAAAGATGTATTATATAGTAGTATAGATACATATATCTAAATATATCATGTACACACACACACACACACACACACACACACACACATATATATATATATATAATATATATATATTATATATATATATATGTGTGTGTGTGTGTGTGTGTGTGTGTGTGTGTGTACATACATACACACACATACATATATATATATGTTGGAAATTTATTGATAATATTAATATGGTTGTTAATATTTAATCATAAATTAATGTGGTGAATAAAAGTTAATGTATTAATGACATTAGGAATTAATAGTGTGGGAAACCGTCTCACACTGGAGGAGAGAGAATATAAAATAGTTTATATTCTATAACCTCTTGTCTATATTGTTTTCTAAGGTGTCACACTAAGTGGATTCACCTTAACTCGCACTCGCACACGCGTGCGCGTGGCGTGAGCATGTGGGCGCAATGTGGCACTTTGATGGCGCACCGCATCACCGCGAGCCGCTTGAGAGCCGCCTTAGTATTTTTGAAGGTTGGTTTGAGGGTCTGGTCAGGTGCGAGGTCAGAGCTGTGACTCGTAACAGCTTCCATTACACGTTGACCGAAACCGACGACTGTTAATGGCGAATTAAATAAGCAATTACGATTTTGGGTGGCTGTTATGATTCGAATTCCACTATAAATACTGAGTGTAGCTCAGTAGAAAGACATACCAACACAACTCAAAAACCTACAGCAAACAGATTCTCTATCTCTCTGGATTCTCTTCTACAAACAAGTTCGAGTTCTAGATCAACCCCGGCAGTACAAATTGCATCAACTGTTATACCCTGGGAAACAAAATGAGTTCTCCTGGGAGGCTCGGAATTTGTTTCAAGGGCCCCATGTTAAACACGATCCTTAGCTTTTACATTTCTGTTTCATCTATTTCTGTAAATTGTCCATTGTAAAAGAATTGATAATCGTTTATTTATGTTCTCTTGTATTGGGTATATTAATAAAATTGTTTGAATATTTATTTTATATGAACAGTTCCTACAAACTTAAAACAAATTTCAAAACACCCTTCATATGTTAATTTGTGTTTTTAAAAGGTTATTTTTTCTTTAAATTGTTTCCGCGTTTTTATTCACAGTTGGACTTAGAACATCTATTGTTGAATTCTGAAAGTAGTTAATTTTTTTTTCAAATTCGTTTATGCTTATAACTGTCTTCGCTTTCTTATTCACGAGTGATCTTCAAAGTTGGACTTAGAACATCTCTTGTTGAATTTTTAGAATTGTGAAAATAGTTTGAATTATTTTTTTCAATTTTGGTAGTTATTTTAATTTGTTAGAAATTGTTCTAACTTAAACTGTTTTTGTAAAACAGCAAACAACATGTCTTCAAATGCTATGAGTTCCTCTTTATCATCCCCTTTAGCTGCAACCAATGTGGGAGCGACCACTATGGCAAACCATGCCGAGAAACCCGAAAAGTTCATGGGTGTCCATTTTAAAAGATGGCAACAGAAGATGTTCTTCTACTTGACAACCTTGAACTTAGCACAGTTCTTAGAGAAAACTGCTCCCTACCTAAAGAAGGGGATGATGCTCAAGCCTTGAATGCCATTGATGTTTGGAAGCATTCGGATTTCTTTGTCGCAACTACGTTTTGAATGGTCTTTGTGATTCATTGTATAACGTTTATTGCAACATAACGATTGCCAAAGAACTATGGGAGTCTCTAGACAAGAAGTATAAAACCGAGGATACCGGTAGCAAGAAATTCATTGTGGCTCGGTTCTTAAATTTTAAAATGGTTGACAACAAGACTATGATTAGCCAAATTCAAGAATTATAAGTTATACTTCATAAAATTCATGCTGAGGTGATGACTCTCAATGACATCTTCCAAGTTGCAGCCATGATTGAAAAGTTGCCTCCAAGTTGGATAGAGTTTAAAAACTACCTTAAGTTCAAACAAAAGGAGATGACTGTAGATGAACTTATTGTTCATCTTTGAATTGAAGAAGACAACAAAATGGCTCAAAAAGGCACCCGTGTGGAATCGATGGCAAAGGTAAATGTGGTTGAACATGGGCAATCGTCAAGGGGTTATCAAGGTAAAGGGAAAAAGGCAATTGGGAAACCAAAGGTGAACGTTGGACCAAAGAAAGGAGTTGTGAAAAAGAAACCTCCACCTCCTCCTTTCCAAGGTATTTGTTATAATTGTAATGAGACGGGGGCACCGAGCTAATCAATGCAAGCAACCAAAGCGTGAGCGTGCACATATGGTGGATGAAGACGGTGAACCGTTAGTGGCAATGATCACCAAGTTATCGGCAATGGTGGAAGAAGTCAACCTCGTGGGAGACAATCCGCATGGATGGTTCATTGATACGGGAGCTACCTGTCATGTGTGTGGTGACAAGACCCTCTTTAGCACTTTTAAAGAGGTTAAGGGTGATGAAAAGCTTTATATGGGTAATAAAGCTACGGCCAACATCAAAGGTGAAGGAAATGTGATCTTGAAGATGACTTCCGGGAAGGAACTCACCTTGAGCAACACCTTGTATGTCCCGGAGATTCGCAAGAATCTTGTTTCGGGATGGTTGCTTAATAAGTTTGTTTTCATTTAGTGTTTGAGTCGGATAAGTTTGTCCTTACTAAACGTGGAATGTATGTAGGAAGGGTTATGCCCTCAATGGTATGTTTAAGATGAATGTAACCGTTATCAAAAGTGAAATGAATAAGACTACTACTTCTATTTATATGCTTGAGTCTTCAAATGTTTGGCATGGTAGACTAGGACATGTAAAACTTACAAGATCATCATTTAAACCGGTTGAAAGAACAACCGAAAACCTTAGTTTAATTCACAACCGATATATGTGATTTAAAAGCATACCCAACAAGAGGTGGCAAGAAATATTTTATCACTTTTATTGACGATTGCACTAGATATTGCTATGTATACTTACATAAAAGTAAGAATGAGGCAATTGACAAATTTATCTTCTATAAAAATGAAGTTGAGAATCAACTAAACAAGAAAATGAAAGTCGTGCGAAGTGATAGAGGTGGTGAATATGTTGCACCGTTTGCCGATTTATGTGCAAAAAAGTGGTATAATACATGAATGTACGACACCTTACTCACCACAATCAAATGGCATTGCGGAATGGAAAAACTGTACCTTAAAAGAGATGATGAATGCCATGTTGATAAGCTCTGGGATGAGCCATGACATGTGGGGGGAAGCAATCCTCTCGGCTAATTATCTTTTAAATAAAATACCACCAAAGAAAAGGGATGTAATCCCTTATGAATTATGGATGGGTAGAAAACCATCATATAATTATCTGAAAGTGTGGGGGTGCCTATCTAAGGTGATTGTACAACCACCTAAAGCTCAAAAACTAGGACCCAAAACTTTTGATTGCATATTCATTGGATATGCTCAAAACAGTAATGCACATCGATTTCTTGTACATGAGTCCAAGAATCCCGATGTACAAAAGAACACTATCATGGAGATATGGCCGGGGAATGCTTCATATTTTGAAAATGTGTTTCCAATGCGAGGACAAACACATGCATCTTCATCATCGCGGTTTGATGATAGAGGTGAAAGTTCATCAACACAAATTGATGACGTAGTTCATGATAGTCAACATGAACGACCCAAGGTTGAAGAAGGAGAAATTAGACGAAGTAAAAGGGCAAGGGTTGAGAAATCCTTTGGTCCAGACTTCGTAAGTTATATGGTTGAGAGTGAGCCTAATACCTACCGTGAAGCGGTATCTTCTTCGGAAGGACCTCAATGGAAAGAGGCAATCAAGAATGAAATTGATTCAATTCTTCACAACCATACTTGGGACTAGTAGATCTTCCTCTTGGTTGTAAATCGCTTGGATATCATTGGATATTCAAAAAGAAGATGAAAGCCGATGTAGTATTGATAAATACAAAGCAAGGCTAGTAGTCAAAGGTTTTAGATAAAAAGAAGGTCTAGACTATTTTGATACTTACTCACCTGTGACTTGCATAACCTCCATATGAATGGTTCTTGCTATTGCGGCATTAAGAAGTTTGGAAGTACATCAAATAGATGTCAAAACCGCATTTCTAAATGGCGATTTAGAAGAAGAGATTTACATAAAGCAACCTGAGGGTTTCTCTGCCCATGGTCAAGAAGGTAAAGTATGTAAATTGGTCAAGTCATTGGATGGCTTAAAGCAAGCTCCAAAACAGTGGCACCAAAAGTTTGATTGTGTCATGATTGACAATGGTTTCAAAATAAATGAGTGTGACAAATGTGTATGTGTGAAAGATACACCGGAGGTTATGTAATTTTGTGTCTTTATGTAGATGATATGCTTATCATTGGGAGTAATGATAAAATAATAAAATCTACTAATGACATGTTGAAAGGAAAATTTGACATGAAAGATATGGGTTTAGCGGATGTAATTTAGGAGTGAAAATTATTTGAACCCAAGATGGTCTTGTGTTAAGTCAATCTCATTATGTGGACAAGATTCTTGAAAAATTCAACTCGGGAGACACGCGTATAGCACGTTCTCCTGTTGATACCACCCAACATTTAAAGAAAAATAGAGGTGAGGGTGTTGCTCAGTTAGAGTATTCAAGAATCATTGGAAGTTTAATGTATCTAATGATATGTACTAGACCCGACTTAGCATACGTGGTGAGTAGGCTAAGTAGATATACTAGTAATCCAAGCTCAAAACATTGGAAGAGTATAACGAGGGTGCTAAGATACATAAGATACACAAGAGACTATGGATTGCATTATACCCGTCATCCAGCTGTGATTGAAGGGTATACTGATGCAAACTAGATATCAGATATAAAAGATTCCAAATCAACAAGTGGATATGTGTTCTTACTTAGTGGAGCAGCAATATCTTTGTAACATCTCGTATTTTCGTTAACTAAAAGTTAACTTCGTTTACTCTTACAAGTGTTATTTTTGTCAATTTGGAAACTTGCGTGTTGTTTGTGCTTATTCTTTATGGTAATTGGGTTTTTTTATGAAATGTTATGTGTAAATAATAATAATAATGATAATATTAATAATAGTAAATATAATAATAAGTAATAATAATGAATAATAGTATTAGTAATAATAAGATTACTTTTAATATGGATATAAGAGTTATTAAACTTAATCATATTTAAAACATAAACTTAAATAAGTTTGAGGGTTAATTTGTCATTTTAGAAACTTGAAATAGAAACTTTGTGCATAAAATAATAGTAAATCAAAGTTGAGGGACCAAAGGTGTAATTTATCAAAATCCAAACCCCCCCTCTCATCCCCGCTTTTCCGGTGACCTCGCCGGCCGGACTCCGGCCAAGTCCGGCGAGGCACCAAAATCGCCAAAAAAATGATGTTTTTGATCTAAAACCGTCCCCAAAGCGTTCTTGAACACGATTCGAACACAATCATGGACTTTAATTGCGTTTAAACGTCGGTTATGAACCCGATCGAGTGATTAATCGAGCGTTTTTAACCATATAGCCGTTCGACCATTAAAACTCAATAATAACCAAATTAAATGATTCATAATCGAACGTCTAAGTAGTCTAAAGCTTCTATCAATTCCAATTGCACCTGAAACAACACAACAACGAATCCAATTTCCGTTTTCTTTCGCGACCTGTAACCTTACCAAAATCCTATCTCCGAACGAATTGAACCAAAATCAGCATAGGGCTTCGCATCTGGATCATCATTCGAGGCTATCTGCAAGTTTAATTGGATTATCATTGGGGATTTCTCATCCACTATGTTCTACGACCGCGACTTGTTCTTCGATTAGGATTGCTTTAATTCGAACTTATCTGGGTAAATTACATACGTGGTTATGCTCGATTAACCATGGGAAACAAAAGCCCCATGGTTAATTTGGTTATCAACATCGTTTAGATGATCAATTTGGTTCGGATCTAAACTAGGGTTCTTGAGGTTGGGGAACTTGGTGTTAAAAGGAAATGGAACCGAGTTATACCGCGGCTGGAAGCCATGGTACACCGGTTCACAACACACCCTTGCATTCAAGAGGTCTCGGGTTCGAACCCGGGCACCCTCTTATTTTTTTAAAAGCCTTTTTAGGCCTTAATTCTTTACTAGAAAATTTCTATAAATTACAAAAAAATAATTTTCATAAACTTTTAACCTTTAAATTAACAAAATGATTTTCTGTAAATTTATTTTTATAAAAAAATACCTTAATATTTAATTATTAAATTTTAATTATTTTTATAAGAATGAGTTTATGTAAAAATTAAATTTTTACTTAAATCATAATAAATCGTATACCTTCTTCGATTAAAGTTATATGATACTCAAACTAATAGCAATGAATTTACAATTTTGTAAGAATATTTCCTTATTTTGCAAAATAAATACATATATATATATATATATATATATATATATATATATATATATATATTATTACTAACTAAATTGGCTTACAAACTCTCTTAAATCCTAAGGAACCTAGTTCATGTTTAATTGATAAACCTTGATCTAAATCTTGTAATATTTATATATTTAGGTGTCTTGTGACGTTTTACCTTGGAACGACATATATTATTCTTATTGATCCTTATTATATACTTATTGATCAAGTGAGTTTTCCTTGCCCCATTTTATTTTATTTCACACTACTTTGGGGTGAAACATGATTATCTATACATTGTACACTTACTAACGTTTGAGACTTGTAAGCACATGCAATTCATCTTATTATTATGTCATGGTTATTTGTGTATTGTAAGTGTTTATATGAGATACATAGTTTGTTTACAATCATTAACTATTGCTAGCCTGGCAACGTCTTAGATCTTTGGGCCTGACAAGCCTATTTGGTGCTAAAGTCGATGTATTGCCGACTCCTAGGAGCCGTATGCTTGTGCACTAGGGAACCAAATACACTTAGCCAATCTTTTATACTTGTAATCAAGTCGAGGTTTGGTTGTAACAATATGTGTTCTATAACCTTACTAGCTTATAACCTATGACATGAATTGCTACTTGTAACCTTTTTCATATTATGTATGAAAACCTTGGAAACTCACCAACTATTTTTAGTTGACTCTTATTTTTATCATGTTTCAGGTCAACCTCAAGTTTAAAGTGAACCTTTTGAAGCATGCTATAATCTAGGACTTGGACCTAGATAATGAAATAAAAAGTCACATTATGTTATGTTATGTTAAACTTATTTCTTGTATAAGACTTATGATTGTATTTTCCATTTCAAGACTTATGATAATAATATTTACATTTTAATATAGCGTTATGTGGCTGTGAACAATCTTAACCCTCACATCTCGACGTTTCCGCCGTCAAGGTTGGGGTGTGACAATCTTGGAGATCATCCAAGCAAACCGTTATAGCTAGATCCACAATGGAATAGGAATTTATCGCTTTAGATAAAGCTGGAGAAGAGGCTGAATGGCTACGTCAATTTGTGGAAGACATTCCAAGATGGCCAAAGCCGTTATCAGCTATTTGCATACATTGTGATAGTGAGTCGGCAATTGGAAGAGCCAAAAGCTCAATGTACAATGGCAAATCAAGGCACATCAGGCGTAGACATAACACAATACGACAACTAATATCAACGGGTGTTATCACGATTGACCATGTCAAGTCAAAAGATAACATTACAGACCCGTTAACAAAAGGCTTAAGCACAGAAAAAGTTTATAAGTTGTCAAGAGGAATGGGACTAAAGCCCACGGAAAAGGGGAATATGTGGGAAACCTAACCTAGTTGACTGGAGATCCCAAGATCTAGGTTCAATAGGACAACTTAATCATATGACCAACGGAGTCACTATAGAGGAGTACCCTAAAACTTAAAAGGGGTGACGAACTTCCTAGTCCATTCACTCTGGGGAGTACCCCGAACTAGTGACCAAAGTGAGGTTATGTATATTAAGGTTAGACGATTCGTAGGAATCAATATAACTATGATGCTTTTAATGATTCATCGAATCACCTATGTTAGAGAGAAGTGGGGTCGCTTCGAATGGATTTGTAGGGAGGTGCAAATCCTAGAGCTCTCGTAGAACCAGGAAAGTATTCCGTGACCATTAACGGACATGATAATGAGGGGTTGATCAAACCAGGAAGAGTGTTGTATGATTGTGTATTGTCGTCTACATAAAATTGGGTCTGTTCAAAGACATCGTGTCTACACACCACTAGGAGACTAAGTATACATCACAAAGGAAGGTTCAAAGGGAAGACCTACCTATCCTGCAACACTTGACTGCTGAATTTTTTGGAGAAGTGATTTTCATTCATATGGGGGATTGTTGGAAATTTATTGATAATATTAATATGGTTATTAATATTTAATCAATAAATTAATGTGTTGAATGAAAATTAATGTAGTTAATGACATTAGGAATTAATAGTGTGAGAAGTCGTCCCATATTGGAGGAGAGAAAGAATATAAAATAGTTTATATTCTATAACCTCTTGTCTATATTGTTTCCTAAGGTGTCACACTAAGTGGATTCGCGAAGGGTGCGAAGCACCCTTAACTCGCATGTGGGCGCAATGTGGCGCTTTGATGGCGCATTTTGCACTTCGCATCACCGCGAGCCGCTTGAGAGCTGCCTTAGTATTTTTGAAGGTTGGTTCGAGGGTCTGGTCAGGTGCGAGGTCAGAGTTGTGACTCGTAACAGCTTCCACACGTTGACTGAAACCGACGATTGTTTAATGGCGAATTAAATAAGCAGTTACGATTTCGGATTAATGGCTGGGTGGCTGTTATGATTCGAATTCCACTATAAATACTGAGTGTAGCTCAGTAGAAAGACACACGAACACAACTCGAAACCTACAGCAAACAGGTTCTCTATCTCTCTGAATTCTCTTCTACAAACAAGTTCGGGTTCTAGATCAACCCCGGCAGTACAAACTGCTTTGGCTGTTGTACCCTGGGAAACAAAACAAGTTCTCCTAGGAGGCTCAGAATTTGTTTTAAGGGCCCCGTGTTAAACACGATCCTCAGCTTTTACATTTCTGTTTCATCTATTTTTGTAAATTGTCCATTGTAAAAGATTTGATATTTATGTTCTCTTGTATTGAGTATATTAATAAAATTACTTGAATGTTTATTTTATATGAACGGTTCCTACAATATATATATATGTATATATATACACACACACAAATAACCATTTACGTTTTTTAGTCTAAAAAAGATTATTAAAAAAAAGAAAATTGATATAAACAAATAAGTGATAGTTTTATGTACACACCCTATGCATATGTATGCAAGAAGTTTTAGTTAAAAGAAATCTAATCAATTGATTAAGAATTACAAAATTTATTTAATATTATGTAATTCTACATACATACGTACATATATGTGTGCGATTAGCTTTAATAAAAAGGATTTTATTGCTAAACTGCCTAAGAAACATCTTAAGTATTTTGCATGTCGTTTTATTATTATTGAAAATAAGGGAATTTTGATAATCAAATAAGAAAACCTAACAACTACTGCCTTTATGTGTTTTGGCCTCGTGTTCGTCAGTATCCTCACTAATATAGCTCCTTTTCTTCTTTATAGGCATTCCGGTCTTTCCTCTTCATTCTCTTCTACTTTTCCCAAACGTTTCAAATTTGACCTCCTATGTGTTTGTTGCATTTTCATATCTAACTGTGTTTATAGATACATGTGTTATATTAACTTATTAATACATATTTTATTATGCGATTTAATTAATACGAGGATTGCCTTTTTTTGTTTTATTACATTTTTGTAAGTTTTGTTAGCATCAACGTAAAAAAAATCAATACCATAATAGTCATTATGTTATTCGTGAACTACCTGATGTGGATAAACTGTAGGTTGTTTTTGCAATTCAAGTTCATCGCGTAAAATCTTTTCATCATAATGTATTTATCGTATTATTTTACATTGTAGATCATATTGTTTTTATTTTATAAAAAAAATTATATATCATTTTGTTAGTCTTGAACCTCCTAATTACTATGAATAAATCATAGGTGTTTTTTGTGATTTAAGGTAATTGTGTCAATATTTCCTTCATTGTCTTTTATATATATATATATATATAATATATATAAACAAAATTTATTTGAAGATTTATCATTTATTTCAATCAAATTGGGTACTATCATCAAATTTATTTCAATTAAAATGGGTACTATTCAAAAATTAAGATAATATTGTTTTATTATTAAATACGTGTAAAACACGGATTGTTAAGCTAGTATGTATGTACGTACGTACATACGTACGTACGTATGTATGTATGTGTGTGTGTGTATATATATATATAATCATTCTATTTTACCATTTAAACTATTTTCTATTATTTTATCATTTCTCAGGTAAATATATTCTTAATTTTAATTGTATAGAACTTATCATTTTAGGAAACACATAATTGTGTTTAACATAACACAATAACAATAGAAAAATTTCTAAGAATAAAGGGTATCTACCGACTTTTTATTACATATGATCTCAGATATTAATTAGGTAATTTGATAATTAAGATTACTTATTATAATTTTTTAAAATTAACTAGCATTTTAAAATTTTCTAAGAATAACTCAACCACATACATGCATATATATTAACAAACAAACAATTCTAAACATACCCATAAAACCCCACTCATATACTAGGTTTGAGGGAGAGTAAGATGACGACAAACCTTACAAATTAGATGCATGAATTCAATATTACCTCTAAAATCCAGCGAATGCAATTGTTAAGTTCTTCATAAGGCATGGTGACGGTAGTTAGAGCGATGCTTATCCGTCAAACGAAAACAGTATAATGGTGATCTCAAATACATTGTTGATGACATGTTATATATTACAAAGAATAGTAATGGAATACGGCAAAAGCCATTGAATAGCAATGGAAATTACTAAAGCCAAAGAATGGAGTGTAGCCCAAACATATTTCCGTGAATAAAAGCAAAGAATGGAGTGTCGAATAAGAACTACGATTCCAAGCCTAAACAATCTTCTCACATTTCATATGATTGTATATATGAAACATATTAAATCTTTTATTTTCTCAATTCAAAAATTTATTAGAATAATAATATTTAAATTCAATAATTATTTATAAAATTTTAAATTTCAAAAAAAGTTATGAAATTTTTTTTATATATGTATTCAACCTACACTGTGCAATTCATGTGTAGGTTATATTACCTACACATAATCTACACGTGTGTACGTAACGTTTAATTTTTAAAAAACACACTAAAATTGTTGTAATGGTTTTCTTATGTCTATCATATTCATCTGCAACTAAAAAACTTCAAAAAAATAAACTATCAATAAAAAATAATTATTTAGGTTTGTTTTTGTTGCTTTCATGGTTTTCGCATAAACTTAGTGTTTTGAAATGATCTTTATTATGTGTATATACATATGTGTGTGTGTATGTGTGTAATATACGGTGAGCTTGATTTAGGAACACTAAATTACTACGAGAACAAACTAAAATTGCTTAATTTCTTGAATTAATGGTTCAATTCTAAGTTTTAATTTCTACAAATAAAAAATAAAATATATTGCTTTCATAAATCTTTTTAACTTTTCAACGTTACATTTGCAGATGATTTCCTACACATGACTTGCGCATGTCCAGGTTGTTTAAATATATATTATTTTTATAAAATAATAAATATTTTTTTGCAATTATTTTCTTGCACTTCTCGAAAAAACTTTGTGCAACAAAGAACCATCCCATATATACATACGTAGTTACACATATATCACTATAATATATATATATATATATATATACACACTATATATATATGTACATATATAAACATTATTTAATAAGTGGAAACGCCCTCAAGTTGCGTCAGTACAGCTGTTACGTAACTTTTTGGGAATTCGATTTTTGTTGATATCGGTTCGGTGCGTTATGACATAAATTAAAAAATTAAAATATAATTATTGAAAAATTGAATGAAAAAAATAATTACGTATATTACAAAAGTCTTTAATACAAATATATTATCCCAAAAATATTAGTAAAAGGGTGGGTGGTATTTGTGATCGAAAATCACTTATTACCTAGATTTTATGAGGGGCGGGGGTCGTTATTAGAGTTTTATAATCATTGGAGACAGCTTTCGGTGATGATTTGTATAGACCAGAGAAAGTTAGTAAAGAAATTATAACCACAAATTACTATCTTAATTGTTATTGAGATGTTAACAATTGACAAGGGAAATGGGAAGAGGGGTTAGTGCAATATATGAACCTCATTGAAAGTAAATATTGTTTTTGTTTGATTACGTGTATATGATTTATCATTTGTATTATAAACATCATATGTTATATTTTATTGTAAGGGCCTAAATGAAATAAAATATTTACTTTTTTGAAATTTAAGCATTATTTTCATATAGGTGTCTTAATTAATATGTAAAATTATTATTTTATCCTAATTTTTTATTATAAAAGATATAGATATATATATAAAATAGACCCTAGAAAAATATTAGTTTTATAGTTATTATAAAATATGAAGATATATAAGTTATATACTTAAATATTTAAATAAAATTTAAATTACGTACTATTTTATTTAATAATTTAAATTAAATAATATCATATTATTAAATAATGTTTTAATAAGGTTTATTAAATACATAAAAGAGACAATTGCAAAAATATCAAGGTATATAAAATTTAATTGATAAATTCACTATATTATCCCTAAAGTATCTTATAATCTTAAATAATTCTCTATTATATCCCTCTTATATGACTTGCACTGTTTTGTACGTGTTGCTTCTAAACTGTATGCTTAGCAAAGTTACATCTCTATCCAAAAAGATGTTTTATATAGTAGTATAGATATATGTATTTTAATAAAATAATAGTTAATTTAAATAGTACTTAGTTATAAAAATATCATTAGTAACTATAAATTTAAATGTCAAATATAGTTTTATAAATAAAATAAAATTTAACGAAATGAACTAAATAAGATTATATTATTAATAATATACTAATTAATGTGTATTAAAAATATAATAATTATAAAAAGTTAATCAAATGGGGGCAAAAGTGAAACTATTGCATAAAATACTTGTACTCTATGCTTAAAATGTTGTATAAGTGTTTTACAATTTGAATGAAATTACAATCTATGTATTATATAATAGTATAAATATAGATATATACATACTTATATAGACACATATGCACACACACACATATATATATATATATACACACATATATATATATACATATATATATACATACATATATATACATACATATATATATATATATATACATATATATATCTATATATATATATATACACACACACAGATACATATATTATCTATACTAAGGGAAGTTCAAAGAAGGGTTTAGGAACCAGAGGGAAACACCAAAAAAAGAACTAAATAATCAATGTAATCTTTTGAGGATAATATAATCCTTTTTACGAAAAACATAGATGATTCGAATTCAACCTCAAGAGTTGAATTTGTCCTAAAATGAGGATTTGATTATTAAATGAAAAACTCAACCAACAAGATTAAATAATTATAAAAACATTCTAAAAAGGACTTAGCTGTAATATTTGAAATAACATAAAAAATTGGACCCACTAAATGATGTAAATCGATCCGGCTCTCGCACTCGGGGTGTATCTAAACCGGGGTGTGACAACAATTCCATCGTTTCATTGTATAGAGAAGTTTGACCAAGTTTGGCCCGACATCCATTGGTGACATGTTAAGTGAAACTATATATGCTTATGGCTAATAAAACTATTATTCATAAGTTATGCTTGATACATTCACGTATCATTCAAGGTGAATTCTAATCTCCGGAAGCATCTGTTGGATCAAGAAGAAAGCTGGTGCAAACAAAACCAAATCACTTAGACTATTTTGGTGCATCTAATAAAAGACTTCCGAAGCCAAGGTGGAACTTCCAAAGGAAATAGAGTTCTTCCGAAGACAAAGTGCAAGATTAACTTCTGAAGACAAACTCTACTTCCGAAGACAAACTCTACTTCCGAAGACAAAGTGTTCACTTCCGAAGATCAAGACTTAGAAGAAAAGATCAGAAGTGAACTTCCGAAGTATGAAGAAAAGAAGAAGTCCTCAAGCCTCGGAAGAAGTAGCCTCTTCCGAAGTATAAGTGGCTTCGGAAGAACTTGTTCTTCCGAAGCCAAATAACCTTCGAAAGACACTACTATGAACCAGTGGACATAAGTATGGTGTCTCTGACACTCCGCTGCTGACCTCTGAGATACTGCATGGCGTTTTCTCAAAAGCCATGTAGTTGACCATACTTTATCCACTTTTCACCTTTATTAGTTAGTATAGTTGCCGGCTTTAGTTAGTGACAAAAGGTAAGTCATGGACATGTCATGACTACCATATCTTAGATAATACTTTATCTAAGATACCTTAACTTTAGCATTGTAGTATATGCTTTAGTTATAGGTTCCCAGCTGGTATCAAAGTATATCCGGCTGTAGGTAGTAGTATATATAGTTTCTCATTGTAACTCATGTAATATGCTTGTAAGAGTCTTGTAATACTTTGAGTTGAGAAGTAATATATGCAAGTACCTTGAAAATGACCTATTTGTGTTCTTTGCTACTTATTATATTATTATCAATTCTTAGAAGAGACTATGCTTCATCTGATTGGGGTGTAGTATAAATGAGTTTGAGAGAAACCAAGTGTTAAGTGACAAAAACTGATCCTGCAACCTCAACAGTACCTGACATACACCCAGCAGCCATCCTGTTCATCTGGACCTTACTATATTTCCTGAGACTCCAAGGTCTCAATAGGTTCAACATGGTTCTTTTCAAGACAACTGTGCCTTTGTCACAGGAAGTGGACACTCTAGTGATTATCAGTATTGCTTTGATGATCTAGAGTGCTTCAGTCTAGATGATGTGGAGTATGTGGACATAGTCCAACAAAGGCTCTCTTAACCTATAGTGCAAAGAAGTTTTTCAAGAGAGCTGGAAGGCAATTTCCCCAGAACCCAACCAACAACAAATTTAGGTTTGACAAAACAAAGGCAACAACAAATTTAGGTTTGACAAAACTAAGGCCAAATGTTATAACTGGAACCAAATTGGTCATTTACAAGGGAATGCAAGGCTCCCAAGTCAAATTCGGGAACCCCACAGGCCTCCACACATCCCTCTACACCAAAGCCCACTGGAAAGTCACAGAGATAGCTGCCATGGCTTAAGAAGTTGACTGGAGCTTCATGGTACAAGATGTGATTCCTGCTCAAGAACTCATGGCAAGAATAGATGACAATAAGGTATATGAATATCTCTGTACTCCTGCTTGTATTGCTAAGGTTAAATTATATCAGGACTACAATATGGAGATTAAATCCGATATCGAGTCTCTAAATATTTTAAAATCTGATTTTAAAAGGGCTGAATCTGACTATCAAAGAAAAATTAAGGAGTTGGAGAAAACTGTGTCCTTATTAACACATGAACATATAAATTATAAGACTCAATAAAGGATTTAATATCTAAATTGTCTGAGGCTCAAGCCCAGCTTGTCACTGCTGAGGCTCAAGCCAGGAAGTATGCTATTTCTGAGCAAAACTTCCAAGCTATTATACATCATCCTCCCACTCCAAAATTTGTTATCAAAACAAAGAAGGGTTGGGGACCAATGCGATTGCTCCACCACACTTTTATGAGTCCATAAGACAACCAAGGTGTGGTACTGAAGAGCAAAAGGTCTCATCTACTAACCCATCTTCACCTGAGTTGAAGAATTATGCAATAATAGAGACCATCACAAGGAAGGAACAGGTAAATCAACCCACTCCTACCAATGATGATCAAATCCTAACTACCAAAGCTAGAAGAAGCAGAGCTAAAGCATCAAGAATAACTACCAAGAAAGTGGCTGAGTCTATGCCGATGATTGACCCAAAACAAAAGGTGTATTTATCTCACTGGATTCCAGGTGGCAGGTAACTCTGATTCAGGAAAAGGGTGTAGTACCAGCACTCTTGTCCTACCAAAGGATCAAAAGTTAAAGGAAAGGTTGCTGATGAAGAGAAAAAAAACAAGAAATAGCAATCCTTAAGTTCCCTAAAAACTAACATTGCATGCATAATGTGTGGTCTGCAAAACCACATGGCCAAAGATTGTTATTACAATCCTGCTAGCACACATTATGCAAATAATGTTAAAAGAGAAGGAGTCGGGGAAGGTTTCTCATTTGGACCTTAATCAATGGTTAAAGTGATGAAAAAGGGAAAGCTGGTTTCCGAAGCAAGGTTGCTTTCGGAAGAAAGTCCTTCTTCTGAAGGGAACATAGCTTCAGAAGCTAAAGCTGTCAAGAATCAAAAGAATAAAATAATTCTCTTGAAACCATCCCAGAAGAAGACTACTTTGGATGAAGGGTAGTGAAGGCTTCTTCAGAAAAGAAAGAAGATTCGGAAGAATGCCATGCTGCAAAAGCGTCAAAAGGCTCATCCTCCATGATCAACCAAAGGATGGATTGGAAGATCAAAAAAGATGCTCTAGCCCAAACCTCTTATTCAATGACATCCATTGAACCCCCATGCTTAACCTTTGGTTTAATTGTGTCACTATAATCGGAAGAACCCAAGACCAACAAGGCTTGGGTTTCCAATCAAAACTAATCATCTTATCTTATGTGTAGGGACATCCATATGACAAGAAAACAATGTTTGGATCATGGATAGGGGATGCTTTAGGCACATGACTGGGACAGATCTCTCTTTCAACAATTTCACTATGATGATGGAGGTCTTGTCCAGTTTGGAGGTGAGACCAGAAGAAATATTTCTGGATATGGAAGTATATCCAATGGAAAATTTTCACTTTGTCAAACATCTTGAGCACAGCCTGTTAAGTGTTTCTCAGTTTTGTGATCAAAAGTATCAAATGCACTTCACAGAACATGAGTGCATTATCCTTAAACCAGGGATGACAATTCCTCTGGAATTGGTGCTTCTCAGATCTCCCAGGAAAGGGGATATGTACAAGCTTGATATGAACAATGCTTCCCCAATGGGTGAACTGTCATGCTTTCTCTCCAAAGCTGATGGTGATGAGTCAACACTATGGCATAAACGAACGTGTCATGTAAATTTTAAGAAAATGAATAAATTGGCTAAAAATAACTTGGTACATGGTTTGCCTAAAAAGGAATTTTTCTGCAAAGATAACTGTGTTGCATGCCTGAAAAGGAAGCAACACATGGCATCTCACAAATCCAAAGTTGTTAACTCCATCACCGCTCCATTACACTTATTGCACAATGATCTATTTGGTCCCATAAGTATAATAAGCATTGGAAAGAAATCATACTACATTGTGATTGTTGATGATTTTATAAGATTTACATGCGTATTCTTTTCAAGATCTAAATATGAAACTGCTAAAACGTTAAAATCTTTTATTCTAAAAATAGAAAATCAAATTGATCACAAGGTTAAGATAATTAGAAGTGATCAAGGGACTGATTTTATGAACCTCGTTCTTGACTCATTCTGTAACTCAAATGAGATTGCCAAACAATATAGTGCTCCCATAACTCCTCAACAAAATGGTGTTGCTACGAGGAGGAACAAGACACTTATTGAGGCTGCTCGACTATGTTATCTGATTCCAAACTACCTCTAACATTCTGGGCAGAGGCAATCAGCACTGCATGCTATGTGCATAACAGGTTCTTGTAGTAAAGCCACATGGAAAAACCCCTTATGAGCTATGGACAAGAGGCCACCATTCATTGGCTTTCTAAGGTCCTTTCGCTGCAGGTGTACCATACTTAACACAAAAGACAATTTAGCAAAATTTACTGAAAAGACGGATGATGCTATCTTTGTTGGATACTCCTCTTGCTCTAAAGCTTATATAGTTTACAACATCAAAAATCAACAATTTGAGGAATCATCCAATATTGTTATCAATGAGCACACCTTGTGTTAGGGGGAATGACCCTGATCATATTTTTGACTTAGACTTGTTTCTAAACTATTCTAAACCATCTTGTGAGAATGTTTAAGGTGGAACAAGTGCTCAAAGCAATTCTGAAGATAACAAACTATTTGAGCTACCTAGACCTATTCCAAGTTCTCCAAGAGCTACAACAAATCAAGCTTCCGCTATTGGCAGATCTGACAGTATAACTATCTCAAAAGATAGTGGAGCTTCAACCAGTGATTCACCTGTTGACCCTCAAATTTCATCAGATGACCCTGCACAACACCAAGCTGATAAAAGTAGCATCTTGAAGGAACAGGCAACTGTTAATGCTACTTTACAGCCAACTAATGATGATGTTTCTCATTCATTTAATCAGTCCTCATTGAATGAGTTTGAAATAGCAGCTGGACAAAGTGTTCAAGCTCCTGAGCAAATATGTCCAATCTGGATCTATCTTTGCAACTG
This sequence comes from Flaveria trinervia, assembly GCA_025506515.1. NCBI lineage: Eukaryota > Viridiplantae > Streptophyta > Magnoliopsida > Asterales > Asteraceae > Flaveria > Flaveria trinervia. The sequence goes on from CM046457.1 coordinate 26,692,293, forward strand.
GAGGTAATTTCTCGACTCAGAATCCACAACACTCATCCAGCTGAGAACATCATAGGGGATGTCTCTAAGGTGTGAGAACAAGAGGACAGACTCATCATGGCAATGTCTGCTTGTACTCATGCTTCCTGTCTTAGACGGAACTCAAGAAGGTAGAAGATGCCTTGAAAGATAGTATCTGGGTTGAATCGATGCAAGAGGAGTTGCTTCAATTCAAAAGATAAAAGGTTTGGAACCTATGTCCGTTACCATCTGGTCAAGTACCTATAGGCACAAAATGGGTTTTTAGAAACAAGAGAGATGATAGAGGCTTGATCATCAAGAAAAAAGTAAGACTGGTGGTTCAAGGATACATCAAGAGGAGGGAATTGATTATACTAATGTCTTTGCACCTGTTGCAAGACTTGAGGTAGTTAGGATCTTCTTTGCTTATGCTGCATCCAAGAATTTTACTGTCTACCAGCTTGATGTCAAGTGTGCCTTTCTATATGGGGATATAGATAGGGAAGTCTATGTGTGCCAGCCTCCAGGATTTGAAGACCCACAACACCCCAACTGTGTGTGCAAATTGGATAAAGCTCTATATGGGCTGCACCAAGCACCTAGGCTGTGGTATGAGACTTTGTCTCAGTTTCTCCTGAAGAATGGTTACACTAGAGGTACCATTGATAAGAATCTTTTCATAAGAAGTCTAGAAAGGACATCTTGCTCATTCAAGTCTATGTTGATGACATCATATTTGGTTCCTCAAATGACCAAATATGTAAAGACTTTGAGAGCATCATGAAGAAAAAGTTTGAGATGAGTTCCATGGGAAATATGGACTTTTTCCTTGGAATTCAGGTAAAGCAAAAGAAGGAAGGGTTTTTCATCAATCAATCTAAGTATGTTAATGATATCTTAGAAAGATTTGAGATGAAAGATTGTAAGTCAACCAAGACACCCATACCCAGAAACCATAATCTTTGTCCTGATTCTGAGGGGGAAGATACTGATCAACATCAGTATAGGGCAATTAGTGGTTATCTGATGTATCTCACAACAAGTAGACCTGATATCATGTTTGCAACCTGCATTTGTGCAAGATATCAGGTTTCTCCAAAGTTGTCTCACCTATTTTCTTCCAAGAGAATCCTCAAATACCTTAAAGAAGCACCTAAATTAGGTCTCTGGTATCCAAGGAGCAACAATTTCAATCTCTATGGTTATTCTGACAATGACTATGGTGGTTGCAACATCAACAAGAAATCAACATCAGGTGGATGTCAATTTCTTGGTGGAAGGATTATCTTATGGCAATGCAAGAAGCAATCCTGTGTCTCTACATCAATTGCTGAAGTAGATTACATTGCTGCTGCGAGTTGCTGTGCTCAGCTGTTGTGGATTCAGAACCAGGTGATAGACTACGGATTCAACTTCATAAGCATTCCTATCCACATTGACTACAACAGTGCTATCTCCATTACTGAAAATCCTGTGAAGCACTCAAGACAAAACATATTGATATCAGGTATCATTTCATTAGAGATAATCATGAGAAAAATCTAATTAAGCTGATCAAAGTTGACTCAGATGAATAATATGCTGACTTGGTCACCAAAGCTTTTGATGAACAAAGATTTAAGTATCTCATTACAGCCATTGGGATGATAAACATTGATTAGTCTACCTCTTTTGGAAACCTTTTTAAATATGTGATGTCTTATGTCAGTACAATCTAAGCCCTGTTACAAAAGGTCTCTCTCTGAATTTTTCACTAAGTATAAATTTTGTTAGGACTGTGTATATATGGAGTACTAACGGATTCTATGTTAAACCAGATCAAATAGTGCGGAATCCTATTTAATTGGCGATCCAATCAGTGAGAATGATAACCTAATCGATCTAACGATGAGAAAATGTTAAGAATGAGTAGAAATCGATCAAGAACGAACTATGCAGTTGGATTAGGTGTTCTGGACGCTCTAGACGACTAGGGTTTATGTATATTCAAAGTTTCTCTCAAAGTTTTATATTTTTCCATGAATTAAGTGGTATTTATAGGTTTGCAGCTTTCATTCGTACGACTGAACCATAAGCATGGTTCAGTCGTGCAACTGACTCATGCGATTGAGTCATATGCACGACTGAAGATTCAGTCGTGCGACTGAAGATTTAGTCGTGCGACCGAGTCAATCTTTTGCCTCAATCATACGATTGATCCAGTCTCCTGGTTTAGTCGTGCGACTGGTTCATTAGTATGATTCATTCATGCGTATGGTCCATAAGTATGGTCCATTAGAATGAATAATCACCCGACTAAGTTGAACACATTCCCCAATTATCATTGACTTAGAATTGTGTACAACAATCTCAAACCTATATATGAAGTTTATACATATGACTTATACTTAACACAATAATAATATGAAATAATCAAAGATAAATAAAAATCAAACACATATGATATTTCATTGAACAATTACATTACACATGTGTAAGAGATGAAAGACTTTTACATTAAGAACATAAATTAGGAACATAATGTATCAACAAACTCCCCCTTGGACCTAGTTTATCCTATTGGATGACATGCCTTTCTCCAAGTTCTTCTATCTTTCTTTTGTTGTTGCTTTCATGGCATGTAATTGCTCCAATATTGAAACCAAATCAGGCTCTAGTTCTATCATTTTTTTATTCAATTTGATTCCTCTGTTCTTGGTCTACAAATCTTGCCAAACGTGTACATAACACAATCTTCAATCAGTTCTTTAAAAGATACTTTATCAGGCTGAATTTATCAAAGTGCAGATACACCAAGAGCTTAGTTTCAACTTCACGATCATCACCTTCTACTAGGATCTTTAGTACTTCTTCAGTAAGTTTTTGGCTCTGTTGATGATCAATCTGTTGTTCATAAGCTTGGGAGATCTTCCTCTGAAGCCAATACGTTTAGTCTATTTTCTAACATTCTTCCCATGCTCTTGAAATTTCTTATACTTCTCTTCTCTGGTGACTCCTGCGTGTATCTCAAATGCAAAGGAGAGTCATATAACATGTTGGAACTGTAGAGCTTGTACAATATCTTACGTGTCATAGAACAATGGCCACTTGTATAAGGTGTAAACATCATCAGCAGACAAGTTAGCAAGCCACATTGGGTCAAATACCCTGATAGTCTCTATCTTCCCATCTGTGTCCAAAACTATGACCGCTACTCCCATCCTCCAATCATAATACCACCATTTGAAGTGTGGAGTGAAGTCTTGAGGCATCTCACGTAAGGGAATCTTAGACATTGTGCGTGGGGAACTCCACTTCAACAATACTTTAGGCCTTCCAGATATAGGATCAAATTTAGTCTTATGTATGAACTGCTTAGGTTGTTGAGGCCTGAAGTTTACCCATCTGGTGTGGTATTCTTTCTTCAGTGCTGTCTCAAACCATTCCGACATCTTCCTCGGGTGGCATACATAGGTTTAAACACACCAATCTGTTTAGCTCAAAACCAATAAGAGTTTTCAGATCATGTGGATATCTGAAGTACTCAATCCCATTCTCTCTCTTCATAGCATTGACATCCAAGTCTTCAAAAAGGCCTATGTGATGATCTTGCTTGACACTTTCTAATGTCTCTTGATTCTGTAAAGTTTGGTATAGGCATTTTGCTTTGGAGGTGCGTGTTGGGCTTTTGTTTTAACAAAACAAGTTGCCCATTCAGCTTTCTTAATATCAACATTTGCATCTAAAGCTTGGGCTTTACTTTCATCTTTTTCTTTTTCTTTCTCTATCTCCTCCAACTTATCAAAAGTATCACTGCCAAAAGTTTCACCCAAGTTGGGGATAACATTGACCTCAGGGTCGGTGTACTTAGGATAGTGGTCAGCTGTGACATAATCTCTATTTCATCCACATCCTGCAGCTCCTCATCACTTAAGACATCAACTTCTGGAGCATCTTAACAATTTCATCGGATTTAATCTGAACATATCAAATAGGCTCATCTGCCAGATCATGGATGATCTCTCCTTCTTCAGGCGTATAGCTCACAGACCTTCTTACAATCCCTTGCAAATCTAGAATCATAGTGAGCTGAGTCTTGACTTGCTGAAGGGTATAACATCATAGTCCTCAGACTGTTGAGCATCACTCTTTCCTGTTCCTGAGTTTCTTCAGCTGGAGCTGCAAACAACGAGGCTCTTTTTGAGCGCCTCTCCTGTACAGCTTGACTTGAGATTGATGCAGATGCATCTTGATCATCCTCTTGTCATCATCATCTCTTTTCTTTTTACCACTACCTCCAACTTCCTCATCATCATCATCTTCTTTTGATTCATCATCACAAGTCTCATCATCATCATCTCCTTCATCATCACCATTTCCTTTAATCTTTAGGGGCTCACCCTTTATCCCTTCAAATTTATCCTAATCCTCTTGTTTTTCTTCTCCAATCCTTTAATCCTTTTTACAGAAGCCATCACTAGCTCATTCTGACTCTTCAGTGCATGGTGAGCTTGACCTAATGCTCTCTCATAAGAAACGTTCTTCTCAGTGAGCTGAGCTATCTGTTTGGCTTGGGCGGTATTGACCGCCATCAGCTGGTTTATCTGATTAGCTCTCAGATCATCTGTTGCTACAAGCTTTAGCACAAGTCGGTTTAGGCTCGCTAGCTGTTCCTCTAACCTGACAGTGGGTAGAGTAGAGCCAGGTGTAAGTGGGAATGAGTGGATGTTCCCGCTCAGTGATGGTGGGTGTAGTGGTGGATGTGGTGAAGATGGGAGGAGGAATGGAAGTGGCTTGTGGTGGAGTTATGTTGGGTATTGTGCGTGAGGTGGATGTAGGTGTATGAGGGTGGTGGGAGTATCAGTGGTAGTGAAAATGGTAGTGGGTGTGGTGGTGGTTGTGGCAGTGGTGGTGGATGATGTGATCAATATAAACCTTGGTTTCTTACTCTTCTTTCCATAGGGTTGAGCCATCCTCTTCTTCCTTGAACCCTTGGGAATTAGGGCTCCCCTTAGGCTAATAGGTTGGTTGGGTGTGTAAGTGGGATCCGTGACATCAGGGTCATCACCCGTAGTACTCTTGGCATCCACCAACCGCATCCTTCCCTTTTTCGATAGCCATAACACGGCTCCTGACTTGCCTGAAAAGAGGCTCATCATCTGACTCTTTTTCTTCATCTAACAGGAAATCCTGGTGGAAAGTGGCCTGCTTAGATCCACCAGGTGCATCAGAAGTACCATGTGGAGATTATGGAGATATAGTAAACGAGTCGATTGCCCTTGATTGACTCGAACCAGCATCTCCACCACCTTGGCCGTCATCAAGGTCGTCATCATATTCATCAGCTGGAACCATAATGGCTTCACATCTGAATCACTATCATCGTGACGCCATTTCTTGCGAGAAGGCGCCATATAGTCCTCATTGGCCAGATGCCTAAAAAGTCTCCTGACCGGGGGCTTCAGGTGCTTCCCCCGGTATACCTTCATCCTGCCCAAGGTGACATCATCCATCACCTCAAGCACCACTGTATCATCTTTCTCCTTAGGTAGCATAGGAAGTTTCTCATCTATAATCATCTGCAAGAAACATTGGTACATGTAGAAGCCTTCCTTGCCTTTGGCCTTAATGTTCTCGATTAGATAGGAGAAGAGCATGCAAGAGAAACTGAACAGGTGGTTCAGTACCAGTGCAACATATGCATTCTGGATTTAGTCGGACATCTCATCAAATCCTCCACGCCTGGAGGATATACACTTTAGGATCACGTGTGCCAAATACTTGAACTGCGGGCACATGTTGCTCTTGTTCAGCATGCCAACATTGATGTCACTGGCGTACTTGATCCTCAGAAAGCATCCCTAAACCGTTAGGGGATGCAGCTTGGTTGGGTAGACTCCGTCCTCACCCAGATCTAAGACCCGCCTCAGATCATCTTTAGTAATCTCAATCTCTTATTCGAAGATAGAGCTCCGAATACCGTGGGGCTCAACGGACCTATCAACCATGATGCTTTCCCAAAACGCCTGCTGTATGGATCTGTAAGGTGTGCATGGGACAGAGATGGCCTTGAAGATCCTCGATCTGTGCAAAAAGGCAATAATCCCTGTGAACGCAGACGCGTTCCTGGATGTAGCATCAAGATGGGCATAGATGTTATGCTTGGTGCTCATAGTCCATCTATTAGCCATATTGCTACAACACAAGAAACATATACATTAGATTGTTTGTAAGAGATAACAATTTAATTTGAGCTGACTTTGATCAATTGATTCAGTCGTACGATTGAGCCTACGATTAAGCTTAGTCGTATGCTATGCCATGCGGTTGAGTCAATCGTGCGACTGGACCCATACACATGATTCATCCATGCGATTGCATCATGCGCCTGGCTCAATTGGGCGACTAAAGTTCATCAGCATGTCCATTCACATCTTTTACTGTTGAACACCATAGATTTGAATCTTTGTCAAAACGTGACATTACACTTCGTGTTTAGATTCATTTGGACCGTAGAGACTCGAAATAGCACGTAGTTTCATTCAAACCAACATTAGTGTCCATTTAAGTGGTCTATGTAAGAGTTTAGTCCCGATATTGATCTTAACATTTTCGGTCATTTAGGGTTCGATTAAACCATTCATTTGAACCAATTTCGTTTACAAGGTACCTGTAGATGAGCAGGAAATCAGTTAGTATCATAATCACGGGGTAATCACAATAATCAGAATTTTTAGCAGTGTTTCTTTATGGGCGGTTTTTGTGAGTTTTGAAGGGTGGTAAAGAATACGACTGACTAACCCCCTTATTTGTACTGTTTTGAGTTTCAATCGTGCGACTGGACCCATACGCATGCTACAATCATGCGATTGGGGTTCAGTCGTGCGACTAGGGTTCAGTCGTGCGACTGACTCATACTCCTTCAACCAGTCGTATGATTGGTTCAGTCTTGTGATCCAATCGCATAGATGATCCATACTCATGCTCCAATCATGTGATTGGTTCATACTTATGGTTCATATGTACGATTGGCTCATACTTATGATTCAATCGTCCGATTGGCTCATACTTATGAGTTTGACATCATACACTTCCAAACACTTAAAGTTTAACCTTTGATATATAACATTATGAACAACGATCATCTCAGACATGACCTTTTTAACTTAACATCATTTGATCACCTTAGACGTGATCCTTTTAATTTACAATATTTGATCACCTCAGATGTGATCCTTTGAACTTGTGATTCACAGTTTTCATCTAGTTACATAGTCCGACATTTACGCAACGCAAAAAACAAAAAACAGAAAAATAACTTTAGTAAAAACAAAAGAAGACATATTTTTGTGTATTTTTAGGTGGATTGAAACCTTCAGACATCATCCAACAGATTTTCCTCCTGAGCAGAATAACTTCAATTATTTTTATCATTTCTGGAAAGATTCTTATGGAATCATACAGGTATATCATAATCATTTGGGACCTTTTATAAGTACTTTGATACTAGATTCTTATTTGTCTGAGAGTCAATAGCACTTTTAGGAAATCATACTAGAGCTATAAGATGCACATAATGATTTTGACTATCGAGAGTGTAGCCACGATGATTGTCAGTATATTTGTCCACTTAAATCCATACACAGATTTTTGACTCACATTGGTGATAAGTTAGGTTATATTATTTCAACAAGCGTTTGTGGATCCCACACTTATATGGTAATCGACATTCCTCAGGAGATTTGTGAGTGGTTTACAGGTATTTGACAAGAAGAAACTATTCTAAGAGCTTTCAAAGAGATGCCAAGCCTCAGGTCAGTGCCATCGCACATCAGAGAGGTGCAAACAACAATGAATTCTAGAATATTTAGGTTATGCTTATCCTCAGGTCAGTGCCATCGCATAGCAGAGAGGCACACAACCTATCTTCTTGTTAGAGCATGTTTTTTTTCTTTTTGCACATAATGCACCAACAACTTTAGTCATTAGCTTGATTGCGCTTAATCATTTTTTCATGTGCTTTGCTCATTTTTATGGTCATCCGCACACATTTGTGGTGTTTATCTTGCTCGTCACCCCTTACTGGAAATGCGTTGATTGTGTTAACCAGGGATAAGTTAAGAACCTACATCAAGTTGAACAAATTAGTTTGAGTTTGATTCACCAACGAAGTCAACTCGTTATATGTGTTGAATCTACTGACACATCATATAATGAACTAGCAACCCCAAGGTCTACTATCTCCGTGTTACCTTAGTAGCATACCAATGTACTATCATTTTTTCTTAATTTTGCTTCGACTTCTCAGACTTGTAATTTGAACATAGCATTTTGAACATTTAAATCCTTTTGATGTCCCAAACAATTTGTTCCCTGTGTACTATCATTTTCCATAATTTGAATCAAAATCACAGATATGATTGCTTTGTTTTCAGCTTAACTGCCCTTCCCCTTGTTTTTTAAGTAATTAAATACTAGTACTAAACTATTCTCCCCTAAAATTCTAAAACCGAAAATCTTTTTGTGTTTTTGGATTTTTTTAAATGACAGGAAAATAAAATAATAAATAAAAAATAAAAAATAAAAGATAAATAAGAAAAACTTGTCGGACTAAGAAGTCTATTCTTCTTGAATCACATCACTTTTCTTTTTCACGCCATTAACCTCTAAAAGATATAAAAACCGAGGATTGTCAAACGCTTGTGTAGAGGTCGGCGCATTGAAAATCCGTATTAATTTTAACAACATCGATTAATTTCTTTGAAAATAATCATGTATAAAGTGATATTTAATACCGATGTGTTTAGTTTTTGGGCGTTGAACCGGATATTTAGTGACAACAATTACAACAGAATTATCAACAAAGATAGGGGTGTTAGAAAATTGCAAACCAGTCTCGCATTTGCTGTTGAATCCAAATGATTTAGGAGCAGTAGCTTGCAGTAGCAACATATTCAGCTTTACATGTTAACAGAGCAACAAATGTCTGCTTCTTACACTGCCAGGTGACTAACCGTCTTCCAAAGAACTAACATCCCTTTGATGTTGACTTGTAATTCATCTTGCAACCACAATAATCCGAGTCACTATACGCTGTAAGCTCAAAGTCATCATCATGAGGATACCACAATCTGAGTGTTGGGGTACCCTTCAGATAACGAAAGATCCTTTTAACCCCAATTAGATGATTTAATTTCAATTTACCCTAATATCTGGAATAGTGAACGTGGCATACATAATATCAGGATGAGAGGCTGTGAGTACATTAGAGATCCAATCATCCTCTGTACATAGTTGCATCTACCAGATCACCATTTTTGTCGGGACCACATCGTGGTTCGTGGCAAGTGGAGTTCAGCAGCCGTTGCATTCTCCATGTTGAACCAACTGAGGATATCCCCTACATATTTAGACTAATGTAGGAAAATTCCATTTGGTGTCTGATCCACCTATAACCCAAGAAAGAACTTCATCTCTCCCATAGCACTCATCTCGAACTCAACTTTCATCACAGATTCGAATACAAAAAGCTTCATTTTTGGAGCCGAAGATGATGTCATCCAAATATATCTGTACCAGTAGTAAATCACCATCCTTTTCTTTGATGAACAACGTGTAGTCAATAACCCCTCTGGGAAAACCATGTTTCACCAGATGAGTAGAGAGTTTCTCATACCAAGCTCGAGGGCTTGATGAAGCCCGTAAAGAGCCTTGTCCAATTATAACTCTATCCCGATGATAAGGATCCTCAAATCCTTCGGGTTGACTGACGTACACTGTTTTTTAGACTTCACCATGAAGGAATGCACTTTTCACATCCAATTGATAAACTTTGATTTTCATGTAGGATGCATAGGCTAAGAATATACGTATTGCTTCCATCCTTGCCACATCTGCGAACACTTCATTGTAGTCAATGCCTCAACTAGTCTAAACCCTTGAACGACAAGTCGAGCCTTATTCCTGATTATGACCCCTTGGTCATCTTTCTTGCACTTAAGAACCCATTTAGTGCCAATCACCTTAGCACCTTTGGGTCTGTCCAAAAGAGTCCATACTCCTAAGTTCTTAAACTGAAGGAGTTCCTCTTGTATTGCACTTACCCGTGCCTCATCATTTAAGGCTTCACTTACATATTTTGGCTCAAATAAGAAACAAAACATGGATAAGCACCATCATGTAGATATCCTTTTTCCATGACTTAGGCATAATCAGTCGAGTATAGCTGATTTCGTGTCTGAACTCCCGATAGAATATCCCCAATGTCATTATCCAGGGGATGATTCATATTAACACGAGTTTCGGGAGTGGTGGGAACAACTACCTCATTATCCAGATTTGGAATCCCTAGTTCAGTTTCTGTGGCTGTTGGAGCATGAGGTTCAGAAGTGTCAGTGGCATCAATATCAGATGCTTGTGTACTTTCATTAGTGGGAACTTGTTCCTCCTGGTCCATATTTGTAGTCTCAATTGCTTCATCATTAGAGGAAGAATCACTTACCTCAAGCTCTCCCCCTGTAGGGCTAGAAGTATCATCTAATGGAGCCGATGAAGTCGAGTCTGGTGGAGGAGTGTTCAGAACATCGTACATCCTTGTAGCAGTTAACTCATCATCAGGATGAGAATGAAGTAGATTGAAGGACTTAAAAAATCCGTCATAGTTAAAGAAGAAGGAAGGTCCTTTTCTAGCAGAGGGTGGTGTATCTTTGGACATCAACATTGCACCACACTTCTACCTGACCCGTTGAGTTGTTATAATCTCTCTTGTCTAGTATACTGTGTCCGAGAAAGATACCTTCTTTGGCCTTCTCACAGAACTTCCCAATCTGAGTCTTCTTTAACAGCATGCACGGTGTGCCAAATGGTTCTAGATACTCCAAGTGGGTTTACATTGGTAGAGCAGTTCATAACATGTTTTCCTATGACATTTGACCACTAAGACTTGATTGAGAGTGTAGTATGCATTAGCCACTACTTCATTCTAGAATTGAATAGGCAGTTTAGAGTCGGCTAAAATGTCATGGCTGTCTCTATCAAGCTCCAATTCTTTCTTTCAGCAATCCCATTCATCTGTGGAGTGTAGGTAGAAGTAAATTGATGAACAATTCCTTTCTCTCAACAGAACGCCTCCATCCACTGATTCTTGAACTCTGTTCTGTTGTCTGATCAAATCTTCTTACCTTCAGCTTGTAGAATAATTCCAATGTAGTGACTAGGTCCTTGAATGAATCAAATGTCTCTAACTTGGCTTTCAGAAACATCACCCAGGAGAATCTTGAGTAGTCATCAGTTACTACAAAGCAATACAGATCTCTAGCAATGCTCTTTGTGCTGACTGGGCCAAACAGATCCATGTGTAGAAGCTCGAGAGGAATATCAATAGAATTAACTTTCTTTGCCTTGTGAGACTTCTTGGTTTGTTTCCTTTTCTTACATGCTATACAGAAATCTGGGAGCTACAAATTCTTGATGGTAACTCCATTCACTAGATCATTCTGAACCAGATGATTCATCTTCTAGGGATTAATGTGTCCCATTCTCCTATGCCAGGAGATTGAATCCCTCTCTGTTGCCTTTGACAAGAAGCATTGGACAATGGACTCAGTTGTGGAGGCTTTTGATAGATCTAAGACATACAGATCGTTATATCTTGAAGCTGACATTAGAACTTTATCCTGCTCGATAACATAGTCCTTCTTTAACATGTAGCACTTCTTGTTGTCAAACACAACTTTGAATCCTTTATCACAGATCTGGGAGACAGAAAGCAAGTTGTTTTGTAGTTGTTGAATGTAGTTGACCTTGTCAAACTTCACTTTCTCATTTCTCAGTTCGCCTTGAGTGGTGATGTAACCTCCTTTATTCCCAGCGAATGATACGTGTCCCCCTTTAATTTGCTTGCTGTTGAAAAGGAGAGACAAATTCCGGTCATGTGCTTGGACGCCCGACTATCAATAATCCAGGTATTAGTGATAGTGCTGTAGCGGACACCCTACACATAGAAAGTAATTGATTAGTTCAGGTTTGGGACCCAAGCCTTAACTGGCTTGGGTATCCTAGAGGAATCACACATCATGAATTCAACCCATTGTCCTTTAGAGGATGAGGGCATATCTTTCTTCTTCTTTTCCTCACTATCAGACATAATACTTGATTTTTCCTTCCATAAACAGTTTGTGTAAGGTCTGTTTGTGGTAACAGACGTCTGGCTTATGGTTTGAACTTTAGGTTCACTAATACTCTTAGGTGGAGTATTAGATCTAATTTTAAAAATCTTAGTTTTCATCAAAAAGTTCAATTTTCTTTTTAGGTGTCTGATAATAAGGACAATTAGGAGAGATATGTCCTCGTTTTCCACAACTATAGCATGATCTCCCTTCTACAGATTTAGGAAAATTTTGATGTGGGGTTAACTTTGGTAGGGGTTTAAATGTGTCTGGTTGGATTGTTTCACTTCTCTTTTAGATGTTTCACCTTCCTTAACAAAATTAATTGTTTTAACATTTGAACATCATTCACTTTCATTTTATTTGGAATTTGATGATTTACACGTTTATGGTTTATTGGATTAGTAATTTTGGGTTCTGAAATAGATGTTTGTGAACTTGACCCTAAATTAACCTTCTCAATTCTATCATCCAAATTTTCAACAAGCATCTTTTCTTTTGATTTCAAGTCGAATCCTTCTGTTTAGTGACTGATTTCACAGGTTTATCTGTAGATCGAGATCACTAACCAGAGAAATTAACACCACATGATCCTTTACTAGGTTATTATTGATTGATCTACATTTAGTTTTCAAAATGATTGCATGTGGTGGCGCTACAACCTTATACCCTAGACCTTCCCTGTTATTTTGTTCTTTCACTAAGTTTTGAACTATGTGAGAAGAACTAGCCAAAATGTGCAATTTTATTTGAATGATTCAACTTGACTTCCAAAACTACTTTTCCTTTTTAGTTTCCTCCAAAGAATTTAGATAAAACTTGATGTCATTTGATTGATTTAAGGCAACAACTCGGTTTCCCTTAGTTGTTTCCCTAAGAGTTCTATTTTTTCTTTGAAGCTGCACTCATTTTGTTTTAAAACACAATTTGCTTCAGTGCAGAGTTGTAAATCATTTACTAGATTATCATTATCTTCTAATAACCTAGCAAATTTTAAATCAATGCTTTCCCTAAATTTGTCACATTCAGTACAAGCATGTTTTTCAAATAATTGGTCTTTAAAACTTACCTGTGAGGAATTAGATGAATCAGCCATCAAAGTTGAGTCAGATCCTTTGGTGACTGGAGATACTGAGTTCATAGCTCTAAGCTCTTCATCAACCAGATGATCAACAACATCCATAGCTCTTCGTGTAACGCCCGATTATTTTTTTTGAAGACAAAGAAAGAAGAATAAAGTGAAGGATAAAGAAGGCAAAGAAATAAAACCCAAGTGTAGGGGTTAAAAGTGACAAAAAGGACAAAATCTTTGAAAGGTTGGCGAATGAAGGTGATGGGCCCCCATCACCCTCTCTTCACTCATAATCTTTGTTTTTTTAGAGAGAGAAAGTAGCAAGAGCATAAAACTCTCGGTTTTAGAAGGAAGAACAATAAAAGTGCAAATTCAAGGTAAGAGTTCGTGTGTTTATGATGTTCTTGACTGGTCATATCCTCGGGTTTATGCTTATGTGTGTTTGTATGTTTTTGGGTATGTTTTTAGTGGGTTTCTAGGCAGTTGAACTCAATTTCAAACGAGTTTGGAAGAAGCCATACTCAAGAGCTGCAAAGGTGAGGACCAAAGCCCCTCTTTTACTGGTTTTTAACTGATTTTAAGGCTAGAAATGCATGAATGTATGTTTTCATTAAACTGGGTTTTGAACCCGTATGTATGAATGTATGTATGCTGTGAGTATGATGTGATGTTGGGTTATGTTCATGCTTGTTGATGTTATGGTTATGTTTCTAAGTCTTAGAATGTAAGATTTAAGCTTAGAACATGATAGATGGTGCTTGGGATCTGAGATCTGATGTTTAGGGCTCATATGTTTAAGTTTTAGAATCTGCCCAAGTATGCAGAAGAAATGCGGATGAGTAATGGAAAGTCAGTGCGGATGAACAGTTAATGCGGATGAGCATTAACTACTAAGTAAGTCAATGCGGATGAGCATTAACTATTAAGTAAGTCAATGCGGATGAGTAATGGAAGTCAATGCGGATGAACAGTTAATGTGGATGAGCATTAACTATTAACTAAGTCAATGCGGATGAGTAATGGAAAGTCAATGCGGATGAACAACTAATGCGGATGAGCATTAACCACTAAGTAAGTCAATGCGGATGAGTATTGGATGAAATGTGGATGAACATTGACTAAGTATGGGAAATTCGGATGAGTAAAGTCAATGCGGATGAACAAAAACAAATGCGGATGGAGTAAAAGAAATGCGGATGAACACATAGACTTTTGGGGAAAAAGAGAAATTTAGGCTTTGACTTGGGAGGTTCCTGGGCTATAAAAGTTGACTTTTTATGGTCATAGATGATGTGATGGGCATTATATGATGATATTATGATGTATGATTGATGCTTGTGCATGATGGTATGTATGATGTATGTTATGTATGCATGATGGTATGTATGGTGTATGTTATGAATGTATGATGCCCTGTATGATGATGTTGACTATTTATGTTGATGTTTCTTATTATGTATGTTTATTTTCCCATGGCTTTACGCAGAATGTTAATGAATGAAATGAAAGTATTATGTAACGTAAAGTGGAAGATAATGAAAAGAGGAACATGATGAATGCATGCATTAACGAACGATGGAAAGTAAAGAAAGTCTTGCAAGCCTTGTATGTCGGAACACGCCCAATGAAGGGTGTTAGTCCAATGGTGTGTGGGTTAGCTACCCCAGAAGGATGCACATTAGGGTCCTTCTTTGTGATTGACCATTTGTATAGAACCATTGTCGCTTACCCTAGATACTGTCGCCAGGCTGCTGCGCGCCATGATGGGGGGTCAATAATGGACCCCGGCCCAATATCAGCTTTATGCATGACAACGGGTATAGCACTTGACAATGGTACACCTGAACTTACCCTAGGTATTGTGGCCAGACTGTTGTGCGCCATGAGAGGGGGTCTATGATAGACCCCGGCCCAGTACCAACTTTATGCATGACGGTAGGGTATGGTTCATGGTTTTGATGGAATGAAAAGAAGTAATGATGAAAGTAAGAAAATATGAATGAATGAGAATGAAAGTAATGAATATGAATGATAATGACGTACGATGAACAAAATGAAGTTAATGAACGAATGATGAAGATAATAATGATATTATCTATTTGTACGTATGAAGTGTGATCACATGCAAAAGTAAAGAACGGTTTTAATGAAAGTAAAAGTATGTTTTATTATAAAACTAGAACTAGCTCAGCAACGCTGAATTTTTAAGCATTTTCCAGTCGGCAGGTGAGCATTGCTGAGGATGGCGCAGGGCAGCTACTTGGCATTTTGGATGGCATTATTTTGTTACTGTTTTTGCATTGTAATTCAAACAAATAAAAGTGTGTAATGAATGATTGTATTAACTTGCAAAAACAGTTATTATGAAATGAAAAGTTATTTAAATGTTCTGCTGCGATGCTTTGTTTTATGAAAGTTAAATGTAATTGTATGTTTTATGAGCAATGATTGGCCAGCTGTAAGCGTCCCGGGAACGGGGCCTTACACTTCGGTATCTGAAAGTTGCTCAGCTATGATTTCTCCATTACTTGTAGATCCATCATCCAATGTATCAATGAAAGCAATGTTTAGATCACCCTCAGAAACAAATCGGAAAGACGAGTCTTGACCTTCATCACCTTGAGCAGTCAAAGCCTTTGTCTCTTTACTTGAAGATGAAGTTCCAATCTTATCCTTGTCTTGACGGTTGAATGTAGGTAACGGATTTCCATTTCTAGTTTTCTTTGGCTTTACACTCACATTTAAAATGCCCGTTTTCACCACAGTTGAGGCACGTGACTTTGGTTTTGTCAAATCCAAGAGTTGTATCTTTAGTGGCAACTAGATTTTGCCCTGTCTTTTTAACAAATTTCTTTGCTCTTCTAACAGCACAGTTGAGGCACATGACTTTGGTAGACCATCAGCAAAGCTAGAAACTTTATCTTCCATAGATGTAGTCACGCCATGAGTGTGCAACTCACTCATCAGATGATAGAATCTGTCAATGATATCATCCAAGCTCTCATTCCCAATCAAAGAAAAGTTATCAAATTCCTTTTTAAGAGCTTTTGCCTTCGGTGCTTTCAGAGTTGCATTCCCATCATATCTCTTTTCCAATGCCTCCCATAACTTCTTTGCCTGCTTGTTCTCAGAGAACTGATGAAAGATGTCCTTAGGTATGGACTGAGTCAACAAGGCATACACTTTCTTTTCAGCATTGAACATAATCTTCTGGGCTTTGCTTATTCCTACCAAGGTCAACTTGACTCCATTAGCACTGACTGGTACCGTGTAACTAGTCTCAATGGATGTCCAAAGATTTGGGTCAACTCCATTTAAGTAGATTTCAAACCGATTTTTCCACTGTGGGTATTCATCCAATGTTAATAGCTTTGGCGGTTTGTTATGGTTTCCAATCTCCTTCTCCAGAAGTAGAAGGTTCTGGATGCGTGAGTCCTTTCCAGCAGTAAATGCAGCAAATTGGTCTTCCATTGCTTTAAACTTGTAAACTTAGAACAAAACAATTTCACTTGTGCGAATGAGCTATGCGAATGGGTTACTCGTGCAAATGAAGGACGCAAATGAACTCAATCGTGCGATTGGATTCAATCGTGTGTATGAACAAGGTGATTGGACTCAACCGACTGGAGTTGTTTAGTCGTGCGAATGAGAGATGCGACTAAGTTCAGTTGTGCGAATGGAGTATACGAATGAGTTCAATCGTACGAATGGGCTAATCGTGCGACTGAAAGCTGCTGTATTTGTAAAATCAAATATTTTGACACTTTGACACAAAATATGAGTTTCCCAGGAACCCTAATTTGCCGTATGACGAAAACCGAAACTTTAATGCATGAAGACGTAGAAAACACCTTTTGAAGCAAAGTGGTAACTCTTTTGATTGAAAACATGAGTTTTAACACCATAAACCAATTGAATCCACACAAAATCACAAGCCAAAGCTTTGAAACCACTTGTTAGGACTGTGTACATACGGAGTACTAACGGATTCTGCATGAAAACAGATCAAATAGTGCGGAATCCTATTGATTGGCGATCCAATCAGTGAGAACGATAACCCGACCGATCTAACGATGAAACAAACTTTCGAAATGAGTAGAAATCGATCAAGAATAAACTATGAAGTTAGATTAGGTGTTCTGGATGCTCTAGACGGCTAGGGTTTATATATATTCGAAGTTTCTCTCAAAGTGTTATATTTTTCAACGAATTAAGTGGTATTTATAGGTTTGCAGCTTTCATTCGTACGACTAAACCATAAGCATGGTTCAGTCGTGCGACTAACTCATGCGATTGAGTCATATGCACGACTGAAGATTCAGTCGTGCGACTGAGTCAATCTTATGCCTCAATCATACGACTGATCTAGTCTCCTAGTTCCGTCGTGCGACTGGTTCATTAGTATGATTCATTCATGCGTATGGTCCATAAGTATGGTCCATTAGCATGAATTAGAATTGTGTACAACAATCTCAAACCTATATATGAAGTTCATACATATGACTTATACTTAACATAATAATTATATGAAATAATCAAAGATAAATAAACATCAAACGCATATCATATTTCATTGAATAACTACATTACACATGTGTAAGAAATGAAAGACTTTTAGATTAAGAACATAAACTAGTAACATAATGTATCAACAAATTCTTCCGAAGAGGAATTAACCCTCAATAGACGTTTTACATATCTTTTGAAGCAAATTCCTCCCAGGATAATTTTCTTCTCGGAAGAGTTTTTAGTCTCAGAAAAAGTGATTGATTACATATCAGATTTACTTCCGAAGCTTATAAAACTCTCCATTCACAAATAAATCTTTACTCTCGGAAATAGGACTCTACCTTCGGAAGTAAATATTGCCTTCGGAAGAAAAATTACCTTCGGAAATACTTTATACTTAGAAGAAAGACTTTACTATGTAACAGAAATATTTTGGGCCCCACTCTGTAAAAAGTAAAGATTTTGTTAATGATGTCGGATTATTTAACTGAACTAAACCTTACCACCCTGTCACATCACCCAATAAAACATCACATCATCTTATCCTAACCCCCTTAATCGCCATTTCACCCTTTTAAATAATCCTAACTATTCACTTTCATCTTCTTACCAAATTTTACTACCCTAAAAGCTTCCTTCATCTCCAATTTACCCAAGTCCAAACTCATCTACCTACAACTTTCTCAAATGGCACTTAACCCTCAGCACAATCAAGTTGCACTTCTTGATACTTTAAGAGATGTTGACTTCTCTAATATCATTTCCTTTATTACCCAATCATCTTATTACAAAGCTCTGACTGTTAACCCTACAGTTTATTCAAATCATATGGATGAATTTTGGGCAAATGGTCAGATTGAAACCCTAAATGGGGTGCGGGTAATAAGAACAAGCATTTGTGGCCAGGAGTTGGTCATTACCGAACAACTCATTAGGGAGCATCTCGAGCTTCATGATGAAGGCGTTCCCACAGAGTTGCCCAAAGTAGATTTGGACAACACCTACATCCAAATGGGATATGGTGGAGATGTTAGCAGATCTACAGTTTACAAGTTCAACTTTTTATACAACTAGAAGTTCCTGCTACATGTAGTTCTTCATCGTCTATCCACAAATCTGGGGGTTGGGATCAAATCCCATACGAACTAGGATGCCTACTTCATGGAATGGTGAGAAGCCTTTGATTTAACTATTCAAGATTTTTGCTGACCAATCTTATGGGAAACCTCTAGCGGGAAACATTCTTCATGTATCCCAGGTTTCTCCAGCATATAATCAACCGTGAGCTGGACCAGAGTCAGCTTGTCTGTGCAACTACTTTGACTATCCCTCAAATAAGGCCGACCATCTTCAAGACTTTGAAGAAAGTGTCCACCAATTTCACCGGAAGACATACTTCTTTGCTTCCAGGTATGACTGAGTAAATAGCTCCTGGTAACATCCTGTCAACCCCACAGGTGATGAACCCACACCAGCAACTGCCCTCACATTGCCAAATCTACCTTCTCACCCTATCACCATCACATATCAAAGACACCCCAAACAAACCCTTGTTCAATCTTCTCCAATTGAACAGGATCCTCCTGTTCAATCCAAAAGGACTAGAGTGGAACAATGGGCTCCCACTCAGTCTCAGGTCCCACCATCCTTCACAATTAACCTCAATATAGGTTT
Source organism: Flaveria trinervia (assembly GCA_025506515.1). Lineage (NCBI taxonomy): Eukaryota > Viridiplantae > Streptophyta > Magnoliopsida > Asterales > Asteraceae > Flaveria > Flaveria trinervia. The sequence continues at coordinate 26,711,694 of CM046457.1, forward strand.
TGAGTCTCCTCAGCCTCAAACCCATGAGCCCAAAACCTAAGCTGAAAACCCTCAGGGTGAGTCTTCATACTCCTTTGACCAGCCACAAAGGACAGCCCCACCATAGGCTCAATGCCTGTAGACATTGATCGAGATCCCGGGTCACTAGATTTAACTTCTATATCCTTTATTGACCTTCTTTTCAAAAATGATGAAGAGATTACATCCCTTCATGGCAAGGAAGTTGATCTACAACACCCTCTCAAAGATCAACAGAGCCTAGAGAGACCTCTTATCTCTAGCCCCCATAAGCAAGCCTTTACTGAGGTGAGTCCTACTGATGTGGAGGGGACTCATGCAGATTCAGCTGCCACTACTGAAGGTGCCTCAATAGACCTTCCAGAAAATGGTAACATCTCTGAGACTAAATGTGCGGTAACCATGCCTTTGATGACTCTGAAAGAGACATCATTAAGCAAGAGAAACCAGGGTGCCAAGAAAGCACATCTGGTGGTGAGGATGAACATACTAGGTATGTTACCTCATCTCCCTATGATTCTTCAAAAGAAGATGAGGGAAGACTACAACTCACCATTAAAGACCTACTATCTAAAGTCTTAAACCTCGAATCAAAGGTTAGGACTTTAGAGGATAGATCTGCCATTCAGCAACTTGAGATTGATAGTCTCAAGGCTCAACTAGCTGAGAAACAGATTGAGAGATTTGTTAGGCATGTACCCATTCAGGTCTCCTTAACCTCTTCCTCTAGCTCATCTAGCTCTCAAGATGATGCTACCAAAAAGGGGGAGAGTGTACAGAGACAAAAAACTAAGAAACTATAGAGCCAAGCTCCAACTTCCAGATACTCGGCTCCCACTACAACTATCTTTCCTGAGCCATCCCAAGTAGTCCTACAAATAGACCCAAGGATGCTCAGAAATCTCTATAGGCTCTTTTTCCAAGTTTCTATTGAGATCTTCTCTAGATTAGCCTAGCCATGATACGGCTATGATGTACTTTGGAGCTGAAAAGCTTCAGAGGTTAAGTGCATCTTCTACCAATGTGGAAGAAGTTGGTCAACCTAAGGTTCAAATGGAACCTGAGATTTATTTCGAAGGGAAAATAAGGACTGATGGCCCAGCAACCGAAATAGGTAGGACAGATACTGCACTCCCTCAAACTTCTGAAGTTGAAGTCAAAGCCTCGGAAGAACAAGCTAAGTCTTCCAAAGCTGAGATGGAAGCTGCAGAAGGACTGTTCTTCTTGTTCGAGGATCTAATCATCACAGATGCAATTCTAGAGCTGGCATCTGAGGTGAGTAGTGAGGACTTCTTCAACCGACCCCTAGTTCAGACACTTTCACTACCTCTATCTCAATCTAAACCCTCCATCCAAGAACCACCAAAGTCAATCACTTCTAAAGATGATAAAGGAAAGAAGAAAATGACTGTGGAAGAGCTTTAGGAGGAGGAGAGGATTGAAAAGCTTAAAATAAAAGGTAGACTTCAAATTGGGAAATTGTTAGTTGGTAGTTCCAAAGCAGCTACAACCAACCAGGAGGTGGTTAACAACAAAAAGAAGGTGCATATCATTCAGAGTGATAGACTGGATCTCCGGTCACGAATGATTTGTACAAGCTTCTCACCATCACTTCTGGGAAGAAGAAAGAAATAGATAAATATCTTTTTTCTCTGGTGCTGAAAGTTCTGAGAAGCATGAAAAAGTGATGTTTTGGTAACATCAGCCTAGGGGGAGTTTGTTGGATCAAGAAGAAGGCATGAAAAAGTGATGTTTTGGTAACATCTAATAGACAACGGCAGCGGCAACGATGACAGCAGCGACGACGACGGTAGCAACAACGGCGGCGGCAGCGACGACGACGAGGATGAGGGTGATGATGAGGACGACGAGGATGAGGGTGACGATGAGGACGACGAAGACAAAGAGAATGACGATGGCGATGACAAGGATGACGACCACGACGATGAGGATGATGACCACCGCGACAAGGATGACGACCACGACGACGAGGACGAGGACGACGACGAGGAGGACAACGATGACGAGGATGGCGACGGCGGCAACGACTGCGATGACGGCGATTGCGATAACAGCGACTACGATGATGACTACGATGATGACTACGACGAATACAGCGACGACCGCATCAGCGATGACGACGACGAATGACGATGACGACAACGATGACGATAAGGATGAAGACGATGATCACGATGACGATGACGACGACTATGATGACGACGACAGCGACGATGACAACGACGAGGATGACGAAGAGGACGAGGACGACGACGAGGACGAGGAGGAGGAGGAGGAG